>CABHPQ010164717.1:0-21359 GCA_902168405.1 Peromyscus aztecus | reverse complement strand
GGAGGGGGCAGGGTATAGGATTCTAGATCTGAGCATGGGAAGCCTGGGGGGAGCAGGGAATAGGATTCCAGAAGTGAGCACAGGAAGCTTGTGTGTGTGTGTGTGTGTGTGTGTGTGTGTGTGTGTGTGTGTCTATAGCATTTGGCAGCGGCTGCTTCTGTAGAGATCAGGATAATTTTTCATAATATATAATTGTCTCCACATCTAGAAGTAATTCTGCATAGAGAGTGGCTTCATATTTTTAGACACTTAGATGTACCCTTTTAAACATCATTTTCTTTCATAAGAAACTCAGCGTTTTAAAGCAAGTTCAAATAGGGGCTTGAAAGAGGCCAGGAATATGATTTCAAAGCTGTCCTCTTTCAGAATGTTAGAGCTGTGGGCAGAGAGTCAGCACACTGAGAAAATGAAGTGAGACCATCCACAGATGGCCACATGGAACTTTCATTTCGGAAGGTATTTTATTTCTGCTCTTTTCAGGTCTATCTAAATAACCCTGATGCCCCTGGAGGCAGGCAGGAGACTAATTAGTGAGGCTAAAGCGATCAACAGCAGAGGCCCCAGCTCTGAAGTGCACAGCACTCTGGAGAGAGACGGGCAGATGAGCCTTGCCTCTGGAGCTCTGCAGGAGCGTGTGCTGCCTTCTTCCCGTCTGAGAGGCAGACTGAGGCGGGGCTGTCACCAGTGGGGATGGTTTAGAAACCTGCCCTTGTCTATGTGATCAAAAGGACACTCCAGGTACATCTGTGGTTTAATTTTATGTTCTTTATTATCCTCCCCTGTTGGAGACGTCATAGCCAAGTCTGGATATCTCTGAGTCTTCCTCAGCCCCCACTTAGATTCTGGGATGCTGGTCACATTGTGAGATGCCTCACTGAAAATGAGCTGGCACTATTTGCTGCCCCATATGGGTAAAGCTTTGTTCTATCTATGTTTATCTTGGCTCTTTCAAGAAGCCAGAAGAAAACATGCAATAAGACCAACTTCCTTCATGTGAGACCAGCTGCTTCTGAGAACATGGTAGAGAAAGAGTCACCATTTCTCCAGCTATTCTAAGCTAAAGCAGTTGGAAGATGTGTTCACTGGGGTTGCATTACTGGTTTCATTCAAATTCTGGCTTCAGCGCTTACTCGCCAGTGTCCTAGACTGGAAACACAAACCACTTACTCACCAGTTTCCAAGACTGGAAACAACTGTGAAAGCCTGAACTCTTTTGTAAAGGCAGATGACATCACTTGCCACTTAGGGCTGGAAAGCTAAAGAGCAAAGGTGTTCTGTTGTGGAATATTATTTCAACTAGGCAAAGATGTGTTACATTTGTTTATGCGGTAGAATATTAGTTTAAGTGTGTGAAGGTGTGTTACATTTGTTTCTGCTGCATTTGTTTAATGATGTAAAGATTTGTTGCATTTATTTCACCTTGCCTGCCTAAAGTACCTGGTTGGTCTAATAAAAAGCTAACAGCCAATAGCTAGGCAGGAGAGAAGGAATCTAGGCTCAAAAAGGAGGAGGAAGAGCAAGAGAACAAGGGAGAAAGAAGGGAGATGCCTGGGGCCAGCAGACACATATGGAAAGAAGGTAAAAGGCCCCGAGGCAAAGGCAGATAGAGAGAAACAGGTTAATTTAAGATAAAAGAGCTAGCTAGCACCGAGCATAAGCTAGGCCGAGCACTCATAACTAAAAATAATAAGTCTCCACGTCATGATTTGGGAGCTGGTTGATGGCCCCAAAGGAAAAGCCTGGCACCGTGTTCTGAAGAGCTGGTGGAGCAGCAGGTATGCAGTAGGTATACCACAGAGAATGAAGATGGCTCCAGGCATCGACCCTGCCAGTTCTACAGAACTGGATAATCACAGTCCTTTACCCACTCCTCCACTCCCCACCTCTTTCACAATCTCAGCCAGACGCTCATCCTCTGAAGAGAAGTGCTTGAGCTCCATCATCTGCTGGACGGCCTCTGTGACCAGCCTGCTATGCCTCAGGATTGTTTCCAACACAGTGCTCTCTGGGGCAGTCACTGAAAGAAAGGGAGACCAGATACTCAGCCAAACCATGGGCATCATTTTCTCCCTCACCTCTCAATTCCACTCTTCACCAAGACAACACATGGCATCTGTTGCTTCATTTGGGCTAGGAGTGAGGAGAATAGCCAGCCACTGTAGCCAGAGCAAAGTAACGAATAAGGGCTTGTCAGCACCCACATCCCCCAACAGTTTCTTTGTCTTTCCTTTGACACACGAGCCTTTGTGTGTCTTACCACCCGATGTTTACATGCACGTGGATGCTGTGCCATGTTTGAATTAGGACTCTCTAGCTAGCTCCTCAAACACCACTTTCCTCACACACAAAGCACCTTGGTCACCTATGGTCACCCCACTGTGTAGGGGAACATGGGACTCACATGCACTGCTCCCGAGGGAGGGACACAGATGGCAACTGTAAGGGAGCCTTCTTGTTTCCCAGGGGTCAACAGTTGTCTTTGCTGGGGCAACACGGTGGCAGAGGGCAGACAACTCACCTGCCCGGAAGAAAGCCCCGGCGCCAGGCTCCCTTCCTATTTCTTCCAAGAGCAGGTTCAGTGGGCAGGTCTGGGTCTCTTGAGCCACTAGCAGCAGCTGCCAAATGGCTGTTGCAGAGAGAGTCTGCCTTTCCAGAGCTGCTGACATCAGGGAACTGAAGCCCCCTGAGCCAGAGTCCTGTTTCACAAGTGTCTCCATAACCTTCAAGATGCAACACAAACATGAGTATGAGAGACTGGTCCTCAGCTGGTGGCAGAACAGTCAAGTCTCAGTGCCAGGTTCAGGTGAATGTGTTCTGGGAGGGGAGGTCTTTGCAACTTTCACCTCTTTCAACCTGGGAGGCTTTTATAATCAAATTTACTCTGTGTATAGGGGTTGGGGTATGCAGTCAGGGACACAGCCTAGTAGTAAAAAGCTTATTTAACATAAATGAGGCCCTGGGTGTGTGTATATACACACACAAAATAATTTTAGCTGAAAGTCTCTCTCTCTCTCTCTCTCTCTCTCTCTCTCTCTCTCTGTGTGTGTGTGTGTCTGTGTGTGTGTGTCTGTGTGTCTGTGTGTGGTTTGGTTTGGTTATAGGCAGGATTTCACTGTGCATCCCAGGCTGGGCTTGAACTCATAATCCTCTTCTCCTTGGCAATGGGATTATAGGTGTGCACTACCAAACCTGGCTACTGACAGAGTTCTTATTTGTGACAAAGTTCTTCGTTCTTTTTCATGAATGCTTTTCTTTATTACTATAGAACTATGCAATGCAAAATATAGAAATACAACTCTTTAGGCCAGTGAGATGGCTGAGAGAGTAATGGCCCTGGCCACCAAGTCTAATGAGCTCAGTTTGATTCCTAGAACTCACTTGATAGGAGAGAACTGAGAGAAAGTTGTCCACTCTACAAACTAAATAAACAAAACTTTAAAAAAGAAACTGTGAGAGAGCAGGATGTCTGTCTTTGGGTCATAGTAATTGTGGTGTTGACCACGGGGGGAGGGGGGGGGGGGGGATTAAAAGTGGGTGATGTTGAGAAAGGCAAGAAGACTTTTGTTCAGAAGTGTGCCCAGTGCCACACTGTGGAAAGGGGAGGCAAGTCTGAGACTGGACCAAATCTCCATGTCTGTTTGGGAGGAAGACAGGTGTGACCACTGGATGGTTGGACATGGATGCCAACAAGAACAAAGGGATTCCCTAGGGAGAGGACACCCTGATGGAGTATTTGGTAATCCCAAAAAGTACATCTCTGGAACAAAAATAATCTTCGCTAGAATTAAGAAGAAGGGAGAAAGAGGAGACCTAATTGCTTAGCTTAAGAAGACTACTAATGAGTAATTCCATTGCCTTATTTATTATAAAACCAATGACTCATGGCTTTTAATGTGTACCATAATTTAATTCATACACCAAAATTCAGCAGATCATGAATGGCTCACAGTGTTTTTGTTGGACAGTTCTGATTTAAGTAAAACTGACTTGTAGCAAAGTGGATATGATCTTTTAAAAGAAAAAAAAAAAAAGAAAAAGAAAAAAGAAAAACTGCAACTGTTCTAGTTCTATTTGGCACTTACCCTTAGAAAACAAGTCACCTTCTAGTTCTCCTTCTTGGCATTTCTCAAGATAGTGGTGCATATGTATTTATAGAAAATGCAAATGTGTGTGTATACATAGCCCTATTTCCCCTTCCTCCCTCCCGCTCACCTCTCTGTCTCCAGGGGCTAAGCTCTTCACATGTGAGATCATCTTCAGCAGCACCTGGTTGTCCATGAGAACCTCAGACAGGTTTTCGTGGTACTTTCTCAACAGCTCAGCACCATAGTCCTCAGGGCTAGGGAGGGCTGTAAGGAGAGCAGTACAACAGTAAAGCCTGATGCTCAAAAGCAGCCACAGACAAATGAGGGAGAGCAGCAGCGTGAGAGCTGTTTGTGCCGCAGAGCGGAGGCCCACGGCTAGCCCTGGGCTGCACACACAGCATTCAGGTCTCCTCTGGTCTACACAGAACCACCTGTGCTTCAGGGTTGTTGAAACAGACCAGTGCCTGGTAGAAGCTAGGGATGCTCAGCAGGCGGGTAATGAGGAGGCAGCACTTGCAAGAGGCTCTGACGTACAGATTCAGGGGGTCGTCCTCACAACGCCCAGGGTAAAGGATCCATATGGTGATCCCAAATACCACCCACCACCCATCCAGGCTGTTCAGATGCCCTCTGAGCCCATCTGTTAGCTACTTCTTAAGTCAGATTTCCTTAAAGGTAAAGAAAATACAGGAAATCCACACAAAACTAAATCCCTTAGTTTATAAATAGTTATGTTTTTATTTTCCCCTTTGACCCAGTAAATCCACTTCTGGAAACTAAGCCAAAAAACAAAACAAAACAAAACAAAAAAACCACCACCAACAACAAAACCCCCTAATGGCAAAGAACCATTGCCATGGTGGAGCCATGGTGATGACACTGACTGTGAAGACAGTCTCTGATATGTGCTGAGAGCCCACTATGTGCCAGGCACTGTACTACATGTTTACTGGTGTCATTTCACAATGGCCACAAAAATGAATGTGACGGGTGCAACTCTTACACCCATTCCAGGGACTATGAGGTTCATAAAGTGAAGCTGCATGCTTAAGGTCAAACAGCCACAAATTCTCAGGGCACGTGTAACATACCATGCATATCTGTGTGACAGAACAGTATACGCCCTTCAAAAAAAGACTGGAGTTTTTAGAAATGCAAGAGATTCTTGCTATTGTTAAGTGGGCAATCATACAACTAAAAGGTAAGGTAATCTATAAACATGAGCACACATCGCAGTGTCAACAGTAAAGGACGGGTGTGTGTGTGTGTGTGTGTGTGTGTGTGTGTGTGTGTGTGTTAAGCAATAGCTGATTTTCTTCATTTGTGGGAACTGTCCCACTTTGTGTATATGTATATATGAATCACTATAAGCTGGAGAAAAGCCCTCCTGTTTCCCAGAAAGCCATCTTGGTCCTATATGCTCTGGGATGGGGCAAAGTAGTTCCAGCTGGGCTAAGAACGGAAACGAGCTCCCTCCCCCAAACTGAGGGACACCAAGGGGGCTACCTGGGGATTGGAGCACACAGCTGGGAAGGGGGCAATCAGGATTTGAATTAGCCACTCACATTCACCCACACAGTCTGCTGGGATACACAGCCTCCTGGGCTCCTCTGTCCTCCGTTCAGTTTCACAGGTGACCCTGGCTAGCCCTGTGGGAGGAGGGTCCATTAATAAGCCTGAACCATAGAGACCCTAGGAGGGAGCTTAATGAAGAAGAGTCCTCAGATTCCAACTGATCTGACAGCGAGCTTGCTTCGCAATGTAACGCCATTCCTTAACACAGCTCTTCTTCCCAGCATGGGGCCAGGAGGGAGCTTTAAACTGTGATTTTCTGTACAAGCAGCTCCTGTCCAGAGACTGAACAATTAACTAGTACCTGCAGTGCCAGGTGACTCCGCTACTTTCTGCATATTCTCCAGCAGGAGGCCCAGGTTTGGGAACGCTGTCCTCACCGCCTGGAGGAGTTTTACCAGGCTCTCCGCGGGCAGGGTCTTCTCTTCAGCCATTCTGTGCAACAGCTTCTCTATTGTCTCCTTGGGTGTTCTGCCCTCACAGCAGTTCAGAATCACCTGCAGGGGCGTGCAATCAGGCAGACACTGTTA
Organism: Peromyscus aztecus; assembly: GCA_902168405.1. NCBI lineage: Eukaryota > Metazoa > Chordata > Mammalia > Rodentia > Cricetidae > Peromyscus > Peromyscus aztecus. The sequence goes on along the minus strand of CABHPQ010164717.1, from coordinate 15,172 downwards.
CTGCAATTCAAAATGGATCGAACACTGCCGGAAAGTCAGCAAGAGAGCCTTACCGGATGCCATCTCCAAGCCCTCCCCAGCTGGTCTCCAGCACTACTTTTTGTCATAGTCCCTTTTTCTGTTTTTTTTTTTTAAATCTCAAACATTCTCCAAACAAATAGCTCTAAGAAACTCTTCCCCAGCGGTAAGTCCTTTGCTTCCAACAGCCTGCACTGTCTGAAAACCTTTTTTAGAAACAGGACTGGCCTAGTACTTGTTATATAGCCCAGGCTTGCCTTGAACTCATGGCAATCCTCCTGCTTCAGCCTCTCAAGTGCTAGAGGTACAGGTGTGCACCAGCAGCCAGCTGAAAGCCCTTCACACCTGGCTGGTATAGTCCAGGAAGTAGGTGCACATCTGACCAGCTCTTTGGATCCTCTCTGCTTGAGACACCAAGACTGAGAAACAGGCCAGCGCTTAACACTGTTAAACACTTAACACTACCTCTGTTCCACATTCAATTCTGTTTATGGACTTCTACTTTATTTGAATACTAAAAAAACTTTAGTCTCTGGTTACAAAACAATAAAGTATTCTTTCAGATTATTTTCTTGTAAAATCTTTTGTTTGTAGAGACCAGGTCTTACTATGACTGTCCTGTCTGTACCGGTACTCACTCTGCAACACAGTTTGGCTTCAAACTCAGGGAAATTCTCCTGCTTCAACCTCCTGAGCACTGAGGTTACAGTGTGTGCCCCTAGGCTTTGTGGGTTTGTATGTATACACACCTGTACTCCTGTGCTGTCACACACACACACACACACACACACTCCTATGATCTGTACATACAAAGGCCAGAGGAAGACCTGGGTGTCCTGTTCTATCAACTTCTACCTTATCCCCTTGAGACTAGGGTCTTTCACTGAACTCAGATCTTGGCCTGCCAGCCCAGTGTTCCTCTCTGACCCACCCCCGGCACTGGAGCTACAGGCACACACGGTGACTCTGCCAATTTAGTACACGGGTGCTGGGATCCACACGCAGGTCCTCACGCTGTCTTACCCACCAACCCATCTCCCCAGCCTCTCAGTGGCCACACGTTTCAGCTCCACTCACGACTCAACAGTCAATTTCCCTTGATCTTTCTTGGTTTGTCAATGGGTTTTCTGAACAAAGGGGTCACAAGGCTCTAGAAAATATGCTGAACAATTAAACATATGACAGACATTTTCCTACTGCCACAGAACGATTTCTTTTCTTTTGAGACAGGGTCTGTAGTGATATATTGTGTGCCCTAATAAACTTGTCTGAGGATCAGAGAAACAGAACAGCCAGCCACTAGTTCTTACCTCAGGCAAGTTTATTAGGGTATACAATATATCACTACAAGGGTTTCTCTGTGTAACAATCCTGGCTGTCCTAGAACTTGTAGACCAGGCTGGCCTCAAACTCATAGAGATCTACCTGCCTCTGCCTCCCAAGTGCTGGATTAAAAGTGTGCACCACCACACCCTGGCATAGAACTATTTCTTAATGGATCACAGTGCAATATGCATAGTATGGCTCTTATAGAATTAAGAGAGCAGATTATTTCAATGTATTTGGTCCATGGATCCACAGCAACTGAGCTGTGAGCCTTCCTCTGGGAAAAGTCTGCTCTCAAGAGACAGTCAAGCAGATTAGTCACAGAAGCATGCCAGCAGCTGCCATTATCAAATTAGCTCTGTTATAAAATAACAAATTGAGCTTTAAAACCAAATTGGCTTTCTACATATGAAAGGAATATATATATACATATATATATATATGATAATCAAGTTGTCATATTCCTTGTTAGTCATTTTTCTTTGGATAAAGTCTAATATATGGTAGATATTGACTAAGAAAATCATAATTTAAAATTTAAGAGCCTATATTTAAAAACCTGTAGTGACTTCAGCACCAACCCTTCACTCTTAAGCAGCCTTCTGATGCCCAACGAAGCAGCTCAGGGATGGCTCTTATGGCCAGACTGACCCAGTTTGTACCCCAGTTCTAGCTATTCATGCTGTGTACTTCCGGCAAGTTACATGATTCTTGGAAGCTTCTTTTCCCCACCTGCAAATGAAGATAACTGCACCAACTCCTGCACTGTCCTTCTGAGGATCCTGTGAGATGAAGATGCTGCTTACAGAGCCTGGTGTGACTGCTAAGGACACACATGCTCCTTCAGAAGCATGCTGCCATTACCAACAAGCCATCTGCACAGTGGTAAGGATGCTCTCAGTGTGCTCAGGCCCAGCAGAGCCCAGGTGAGCTCAGCAGAGCCTCAGCCTCCTCAAGCTCCCAGTTCTTAGGAGGATTGTCTCTGTCCATGAGGTTATAGAGCTGCTCAGAAGGAAAATTTAGGAACAGCAGAAGTCTTTAGTACATCACTTAGCAGGCCATACGCAGCAAGCAAAAGGCAACTATAGCAATTGCTACGCTTATGCCCTGAAGTAAGAAATTTTTCTTTCTCATTTTTTCACAGAAAGAACTCAAGGCTTTTACAGATAAAGCATGAAAAGCATAATTTCATAAAAGAAGTTCTGAAAGGCCTGTGCTCTTTCCCCATGGTGCCATGATACTGTGGCCATGGACTCAACATTCACTCTGGAGTCGGCTTGGCTAGGCCTCTGAGTCTTCCAGGAGCAGCTGCTGCAGCTGTATGACCCCAGCTTAAGAAGTGTTGCTGTGATTTGCAACTAATTTAAGTTCTGCCCAGCCTTTTTCGTCAAGTAAACTGAAAGTGACAGAAGAAAATGACAGTGTGGTCTATCCTGCAGCAGAGCTTAGGGCTGGTGCTGGTTCCACCTCTAAGTGCTGTTTTACAAGATAATGGAACAGCTCAAAGGCCACTTTCAGCCTAGCTCATCAGGAAAGAGCTGGGAGGAATAATCGAATGAAATCTCTCAACAGGGAATCAGAGGCTTCTGGCGCAATAAGCAACTTACTGAAACTGAGTGCCTAAGATTACACCTAATCTGAAACCTCAGGAAGAAAACACAAGCTCATTCCCACCATATTAGCACTGTCTATGAATTTTACAGAACTTTAAAACATCAATTTCTAAAATACATTTTTGAGATTAGAAGCTTCCCCCAACTGTCTGTCTGCCTGGATATTCAACCTAAGATGGCTCATGAGGGCAGATGGAATCTAGGACCCAGACCACTATGAACCCAGTGCTATCACACCAATGGTTTGGAAACCATCTCTCCTGAGCATCTAAGTCACTCTCTCAGTTTTAAGAAGTAATGCCACGAAAGTTCTCTCTCCCCACCCTTCCTTCTAGACAGACATATTTTTAGCACAAAGTTGAAATCGATAACACCAACAAATACAGTTATCTAGTTGCCCTAAGAAGTCATGCCAGCAGTTTTATGAGGGTTTTAGCAGCTAGCTGTTGGGAGAATAAACTGCTATGACCTTCCTGAAGGGCAATTTGACAATGTCCACAAAGACTTTTACACTCTATTCTAAAATTCCATTTAAAAATTACCCTAAGGAAATAATATCGAGAAGTCTGCAGAGCTTTGCCTGCAAGGATGTCCTCTGCAACATCATTTATAAGACAAAGTATTGGCAACAAATGCTCAAGAATAAAGAGTGAATGAGTCATGGGATGCCCATTAGGATATAATGCTCCCCATCCCTTAGTGCCGATAGAGATGTATGGTAGCAGAGAAGAGCCACGAGTTTGTACTGCCTCATCCAGGACTCCAAGGAGACACAGGGAAGCACATGCTGCTAGCAGGAGCCTCTCGATTTTTACAGATTTACTTTTGCTTGTTTTCTTCCGTATCTACATATTAACCATGTATCACTTTTGTAAATACGAAAAGCATCACAATTACAAATGTGCCACGACATTCAACTCTTGTTACAACGGTGTCCGTGAAGTCAAGAGTTGCAGCAGCAGTAGTGTCATCTGCCCATCCACCTGCCCAGTGGCCAGGTGCTGCAGAGCTATGGCAAGAAATGGAAAGGAGCATGCGACAGGAACCTCCAATCAGGCAAGGTGATTACTATGCAGAAGGTATCAAAACATCACAAGGCAGAAAGCACCTTGTGCAGCAAAGGTGCCAGGAACACGCTCTGCAGAAGTTCAGAAGGGGGCAGAGGCTTGACACAGTTACCCTTTTTTCGGAGACAGGCAGGAATTCCTCCTTGGCTGTTTCCAGGAACTCCACAATAGGTCTGAGCTGTGTTACACACTGGATCAGGTCCTCTTTGTGTTCCAGTAACAGAACAGACAAGGTCTTTCCCTCCCCTGCGCTCCCTGGGGGAGAAAGAATTAGAGACACACAAGAGAAGCTAGTCAATTTGAAGAAAATGACAGCGTGGTCTGTCGAGAGAGATCTAACAGAATAGTAAAGTGCTTCGGTGCACCTGAATGCAGAATCACTTTTGGAGAGGAAAATACTTTATTATTCTGTTTAAACTCTATGAAAGGAAAAATGTTTCATTTATCTGTCGAAATACAAAGCTTCAGAGGCAGCCAGAGGTTAACTTCTGGTAGGCAAGGCCACTGCTTTGTACCTAACCCAAATGAGAGCAACTTCAGCTTTAAGTGCTGGCAGCGAACCAGTCACTTGAGGCGCTGCTTTGGACATTTGGCTTTTTGAAAGGCATGAGGACAGTGACAGTAGCCTCAGTTTGCTGAGGTGCTAGCCTAGATAACTAGGGCTGAAATGGAGACTCACATGGAGTCTGTACATATTTAACATGCAGCTTCTGGGATGGCACAAGAACCTACATGAAAGCCACCAACGATACACATCACTGGCTGGAACTCTAAAAGCTGGGTCACCCAGGTGGCCAGAATGCCCTCCTACCTTCTGGCTGAAGCTGAGACACCTTCTCTGCAGGTGTGGACTCCTGGTACAGTCTCATCAGAGACAAGACCACCTGCACATCTAGGCTCCCATCATGCACTTTGTCCAGGATTCTCCGGAATGCTGAGCCTCCTCCTTCATCCTTGAGACATCCCATTATGGTCTGTGAACCAAGTGCCCAGAGAGAAAGAGAGACTAATTATCCACAAGAACTACACCTATGGCGTAAGGGCTCTGACAACTTGACCTCACACCTCTCCCTCAGCCCTTCACCCACTGCATCAGCTTGTAGGTATAGCAACCCAATCAGCTCACCTGCCAGGGTACCCACTCCCATCCCCTAAGCCTTCCTTCAGGACCTCACGGGCCCACTTCCTCCCTGCTGGCCCTCCCTGTACTGGACACACATGCTGTAACTGCTTCATGACCGCTTTCTCCTTGGAGACTTTGGAAAGGCAGCAATCATGCTCCCAGGACTCTACAGCCACAGCAAGAAGCACAGCCGCCACACAGTAGGTGTGCAGTGCATGTCTAACGAATGCAATGCACTTCTTGCCTAATTAGACCTTTCTGAATCTTAAGACACTGGATATTTCTCAGGCAAAGATATCTGAATTTCAAATTGAATGAACTGTCATTTTACTATTTGAGAATGCAATTAAAATCTTGGGAGTCAGGAAAAAAGAACACTTTAAGTCATTTACATTCTGAATGATAGACTATTTAGAAAGACATGGGCCTTATTACTTTTAGATATATTCTGTAATAAGGCTAACAATGTGTTGGCTTATAGGTGCCAGCTGTCAGAGAACATGATTCACATATTAATTACCCCATGGTAATGGCTGCTTCTGCTCTAGACAGGAAAGTGTCAAAGTTTCCTCTGGAAGCAACACTCACACACAGCCTGTCCTGCCGCTTGCCCCGTGCTGATCTTCCAATAGCATTAGGCATCACTCCACCTTGGTGCCATGGTTTCCTGACATCAGGGATCCTGAAGTACTATGGTTAAAAACCCATCTTTGTGGCCAGCCCCTTTCAGCTTTCTCCCAAATCCATAACCACAGCAGGATCTAAAACATTATTTTGAGGAGACTGGGAATTGTTACACAGCCTGGCTGGCCCCAGCCTCCTGCCAACCCTTGTTTCTTTCCCTGACAATCCTGTAAAGAGAGTCCAATCTCCAGGCCTCTTCTGATCCAGAGCCACACTACTCTGCGAGATATACCTTAGACTCCAGGTCTCAGGACCACAACCTTGAATATTTCAGATCCCAGGAAAGTATCAGCAACCCCAGTGGCAAAATAAACAAAATTGACATGCCTTTCTTTGATCTGACAGGACATCTCTTATGTAAATGGAAGGAAGACCAATGGAAAGTAGAGTTAATATTTCTATTTTAACAAAAATTTATTTTGAAAACTTGAAGTTACCAAAACATAATTCCTTCATACAGTTGCATGATACTTTTTTTTTTAATTTATTTATTTATTTATTTATTATGTATACCGTGTTCCTCCTGCAAGTATCCCTGCACACCAGATGAGGGCACCAGATCTCATTACGGATGGTTGTGAGCCACCATGTGGTTGCTGGGGATTGAACTCAGGACCTCTGGAAGAGCAGCCAGTGCTCTTAACCTCTGAGCCATCTCTCCAGCCCCAGCATGATACTTTTATATTAACCTTTAAAAGGGGTTTCTTATGGTTTTGATCTCCTCCAAAAGTAAATGTGGACAAAAACCTAGTTTAATAATGTACACTTCCATGACTAAGAGCACTTGCTGCTCTTACAGAGAGGACCAGCGTTCAGGCTCCAGCACCCATGCTGGGACTTCACAACCACCTGTAACTACAGTTCTAGAGGATCTGATACCCCTCTCTTCTGGCTTCTGCAGGCACCTGAACACAAACTGCATCTATACAGGTGCCCACACATTAAAAAAAAAAATCTACATAAATATTTTAGAAATAATTTCCATTAACCTTAGGTAGCATATTGTCTACTGTAAAAACAATGAACAAAGACACCTGAATAAAGACATCAGGTGAATGTTTAAATCTCCTTTGGCCAAACTAATTCAACTTCTCATACTTTTTGTTAGTTGGTCTACCACCTCTTTAGAACACCCTTCACTAACAGCAGTAGGCATTCTGGGGTCAACGACATGCAAAACAGCCCCCAAGACTTCGGCCTCCAGATACCTACACCCTTGGGCTGAGCCTCATGACTCACTTCTCAAGAAGAGTCTATGGCAGAAGCAATGGGAGTTAGGTCACTATGCTTTTCTGTCTGGCCCAAGAGCACATGTGTGCATGTAAGACACAGGGGAAGCATGGGCTTGCTCTGCTCACCTGCTGTCCCTCTCTGCCTTGTTCTGGGAGATGCAAGCCACCATGTTTGAACTGCCCTAGGGAAGAGATCCCTGGGAAGAAGGATCAGGTCCAATTGCAGCAGAGTGTAGTGTGAAAGCACACCTGGAACTCACTAAGGTCCTGGGGAGCTGAGCCTCGAGACAGCAGTAGCTGGCTGACACCCCAGCTGCAGCCTTTTGAGACTTAAATCAGGGACCAAGCAGGTTCCACCCGAACTCCTGACCTGCAGAATCTGTGGGAGTAAGTACTGCTGTTTCCAGGCTGCTGAATGGTGCAGTGGAAGAGGTAGCTCAGCGTCACTCCTCACTCCTAACACCCTCAGTAAACACACTGCTTCCTGTTTTCCTTTTCTTCCTTCCTTCCTTTCTTACTGAGATCACACAGCCATCTTATTCCACCCCAGGCCAGGCTGTTTCCTTTGTTCACCTCTGGCTCTCTCACTAGTCCACACTCTCTCTGGGTATCGACTGTGGCTGGCATTATCATCTGAGCTTCCGCCAACAGTGGCTTCTGAAGTGCTCTGTCTGCTGTCCCTCCCTCTGCAGAACTACTCAGCAGTGAAATGAAAACATTTGTTAACTTCATTGCTCAGCAGTGGTGCCCGGTGACCACCTGGAAGGAGAACCGTCAGCTGCCTGGCCAGCCCTGCTCTTCATTCCACACTGACTGGGCATCCACATCAGAGCTGGCCCTCCAGGCTGCAGGCGTTCTGTAGTGCAGCAGGCCACCTTCTGCAACAGCACTCTGTCCAGACAGGGGTGCCACGAGGGTGCCATATATTGTGCAGGGCTGCTACCGTGTGACGTAACTCCAAGATCCCAAGTAAAATACAGCCTTGTCATTGGGGCCAAGTTCTTCAACCAAACACTACAACTTCTTTGACTCTTAAGGGGTTAAAGGTACTTTAGTAAATCCACGTCAACACATGTTCACACAAGTAGTCAAAATTACCGTGTGAAATATAGGTATACACATTTAAGGATGAGGCAGCCAGTTCTCCTTCTACAACCCAGGAAAAGCATCTAATCTGTCCCTTCACTCAAGCCTTTTCATTGGATTTATGTACTTATCTCAACTGTTTCTGCCTAGGACCTTCACATTTGTTTGGGTGACATTCAGGCCCTCCCTTCCATGCTCAGGGCCAGGGGACAGCAATAATGATAAAGATGGGGCTGGGGTGTAGCTCTGTTTAGCATACATCAGACCCTGCTTATTCCCTGGCACCAAAAATAAATAAAAAGAAACAATACAGACCATAAATAATAGTTCCACACCATCCTGGACTGAGTGTAGACTTGCTGTCTTCTTTACTCTTCACACTATCCCAGGATGCATTATTTCTGCTATTCTAGATGAGCACTGGAGAGGCTAAGGAACTTACCAAAGGTCACAGGGCAGCAAGCAGAGTAGTCTGAATGAAACACTGGATACATTAAATCCATGTGCACTGGATGCCCCCGGACCTACCAGAACCAGTCACTGAACACTGAGTAGGACACAGGCAATATGCACACCATCCTTCTTAGTCTTACTTTGGAGACCAGTACACAGTGCTCACACCAAGTTTAACTGAACCTTTTCCTACAACTGCAAGTCTTTCTAGAGCTCTAGCTGTGTGGCCCAGACTTGATGTACAGAGGCGATCTGGAAAACACCAACTGACTTTCACCTCTTGTAGACCTGTGAAATGATTGCCGGTTACTTGCTCTGAGAGGGTTAGCCCAGCCAGTGAGCACTGTCCTTACGACAAAAAGCTGTACCATGCCACAAGGCTGCAAAGCAGTGCCACTGCCGAGAACATCAGACTCACAGAGCAGGACACCAGCTGCCTCTGAGATGCAGCTGAAGGAGAGCGAAAGCTCCCTGGTCTCCAGCTCTGGGGGTCTTCCTAGGACGTCAGATTTGAAAGTGAAATAAGACAGTCCAGAAATCCAATAGTGGAGAAGTTAGCTTCTTATTCCTGACAAAGATCGCTTTGCTATACACACAATTAACTAAAAGCAGAGACTTGCCAGGGATAAAGGAAGAAGACAATTAAAAGTTACAGCACAAACTGAAAGAAAGTATGGGCTGGCTTGAAACAGGTTTTACCACTTGCTTTCTTTAACGGTAGTGGCGGTTACAGTGCACAGTCTGGCAGGAGATGCTCCCACACCCCAGCCCCAGGAGACCTGTTGTGATCAATTCTGGCTGTGGAGATTCTCTGGGTTCCAGTGCCCTGCCTCTCTGTTTCAGCAATCATTGCTTAGGGAACGGCTTTGCCACCTGTAGCTTGGGAGATAAACATATCAGGACACCAGGAGCCCACATTCTCCCTGAACTCAGTCCAGGTCATCTGTACACCTTGCATCTGTGTGTTTCAACCAGAATCCAGTGCCACTCACCAGTGGCAGCAGGTCTCAAATGGCACACACAGTGGGAGTATTTTTAATGGTGTCAAGTTACATCATGATGGTTAGCCCAATAACATTCAAAGTTCCTTAGGAGCTAAAATGTAAGAACAGGAAAACCAGCAACGCCAATGAGAAAAGCCAAACCCTATAGTTGTGCTGGAGCTTAAAATATGCTACTCCGAGGAATAGTTCTTGAATACTCTCCTCACAGAAGTCTAGAGCAGGGCCCCACCCAGGAGCTGGCTATACTCATGGAAGGATGAATACTCTGTAGTAATAGGGTCAGGGTTGCCTGGTTCATAGCAGTTGCTCACTGAACATCTGCCAAATCAAAGGCAAGTAGAGCGACACTATGTTATGAAGCAGCAAAGAAATAATATTATAGTTGGGGGTCACTACAACATGCAGAACTGTATTAAAGGGTCACAGCATTAGGAAGGTTGAGAACCACTACTCTATAGCCTTTTAGGACACAGGCATCATGTCCTCTGCCACCACTTACTATAGTAGTCTTGAGGCCATTAACTTCAGCAGTGCTTCTCAAAACATGGTTCATGGCCCCCAGACACCAAGGTGGCAGCCCACTGAGGATGCTGTTAAAGGCAGATTCCCAAACTCTACCATGACCAGACTCTAGAGGCTCACATCTTAACAAGCATTCCAGACCACACAGGACACACTATTGTTCTAGAGAGACCAAGGACTTTGTCTGAGACTCTACTCCTGCAATTCAGGAAGCTACTTCCACTCAAGAGGTTGGTATCTCTCTGAAAACATGCCCGATAGATTAAGCCTAAGGTCACACAAACATCTCAAGTGTCAGAGTAAAGCACACAGCACTAGGACACTATGAGGCACTCAGTGAAAAGGGGGCATAGAGGCTGTTGAGGCCAACAAGCACTGAGATAATTACAAACCAAGGCAGCAGTTGCTACCTACTGAGCTCCTGCGGTGTGTCTGGCATTTTATAGAGAATACCACATAAATAATCCTAATTATGTCATGATGACCCTACAAGGTGGCACCTGGTGACATTCCCATTTTATAAAATAAGAAACCAAGTCTTACACAGACTAGGTTGCTCAAGGTCAAAAGGAAGTAGTCAAGCCAGGCAAATAAACTATTAGGCTTGCAATGGAGCAACCCAGCCAGAAGAAGAAAAGAACATATAATAGCATGGACAGATCTCAACAAAGTATGGGAAGGAAACCAACCCCCCAGACTCCATTTATGTGATACTCTAGAAAACACAAACTAATCTAAATTGACAGAAGGCCAATCAGTGGTTACCCAGAGCCTGGCCCAACTGGGATCAGAGAACTGTGTGTGGTGGGGGAGGGGAGGCAGTATTACAAAAGATTTGGCAATAAAATGTTTCTGACCATGTAACAGTAAAAAAATCCAAGTTAAAATCAAAGGGGTAATAATCTGTGGGGTTTCTGGCAGTGCTCACTCGGTCTGACAGTGCGACTTCACTGGAGCCTCGGTTCTGAACATACATTGTATACAATTTGTTCTGCACACACTGGCATGCCGGGCAGCGCCACAAAGGCTTCTTCAAGCACCTCAGCGACCAGTCAAGACTACTGTGTGGTGGTATTGTGTTCCCCAAAATATTGTGCACCCTAATAAACTTATCTGGGGTCAGAGAATAGAGAATAGAGAGAATAAGAATAGAGAGCAGAGATTCAAAATAGAGAATAGAGAATAGAAAATAGAGAGAATAGAGAATAGGGAGAATAGAGAATAGGGAGAATAGAGAATAACAGAGAATAAGAATAGAGAATAGAGAATAGAGCGCAGAGTGCAGCCACTAGATACAGAGGCTAGAAAATGGTGGCAGTCACACCTTTAATCCTAGCACTCCAGAGGTAGAAATCTGTCTGGATCTCTGTGAGTTCAAGGCCACATTGGAAACTGCCAGGCATGGTGACACATACCTTTAATCCCAGAAAGTGAGCCTTTAATCCCAGGGAGTGGTGGTAGAAAGCAGAAAGGTATATAAGGCATGAGGACCAGAAACTAGAAGCATTTGGCTGGTTAAGCTTTCAGGCTTCTAGCAGCACAGTTCAGCTGAGATTCATTCTGGATGAGGACTCAGAGGCTTCCAGTCTGAGGAAACAGGATCAGCTGAGGAACTGGCGTTCTGTCTCTCTGATCTTCCAGCATTCACCCCAATAACTGGCCTCAGGTTTGATTTTATTAATAAGAACTTTTTAAGATTCCTGCTACACTCCTGCTTCTAGGAACTACTGGGCTTTATTGCTCTCACCAAGCTTTCCGCTTACAGACACAGATGGTTTATGGAAAACAAAGACTTGGAATATTTTTCTACCACCACTTCTAGAACGTGAGTATTGAAGTAGTGCATTTGGGGTTGTGCTGTACTGGAATGCTTGATTTTTCAAGGTGCTGTTTAAATTGCTAACTTGTATTTTATTTTTTAAAAAAAGGTTAAATGAATTTTGACTTGGGATTAGAACAGACTTTCACACCACTTCTGAAATGGCCTGAAACATAACTTGTGCCATTTTGTATGAAGCAGCACTCTGGAGTCACGACTGGGAAGCCCAAGTATTCATCAACTCGGAAAATGCTGAAGATGCTCTCTGCATCCTGTAGCATCAAATATTCAGCCAAGATTTAATGCTTCACATAAAAATAGACATCCATCTCATTAGTATGCAAATCTGCTTTTGTGTGTAATAAATGATGAAATTATATGTACACCAAAGAATTATCTTAAATAAATTTCTTGATGATTTATTATCAGAAAATGTTGGATTTGCATATCTGTTTTATATACCTGTATACCCAGGGTCACATAAAATTTCTCAAGCAAAAATAGGTTGTGAATAGAAAAGGTTGAAGCTTGACTAAAGGGATAGGTGAATGGAGGGATGGATTACCAAAGGCCATGAGAAGGTTTGGGGTGCTGCATGTCCACCTTGACTGTGATAATGGTTTCTGAACATATATGAAAACTTGTGAAATTGTGCACTTCAAGTGTGTAGTGTACTGCAGCCAAGCATGCCTCTCAGAGCTGGCTGAAGGAACGAGAGCAGGAGAACCTGGAACAAGATGGCTCCCCAACCCTAACCCTAACCCAGTAATTCATTTTTTTGCAGTGATGGGGATCAAATCCAGGGCCTTGTGCTTACTAGGCAAGACTTCTACCATGAGCTACATCCTCCACTCTTATATTTAATTTAATCTTATGTTCTTAAAGACTATTTCCTTTTGCTTTCTGAAGTCAAAAGATGTATTATAGGCAGTTTAAAGTACAGCCACCAAGTGATTTTTAAAGCTGGTACTCTGACCTCTAAAATCGAGGAAGAAATAACATAAGCCTGTAATGATCACCAGCAGTGACTCAGGGCTCTTCTAAAGCACTGTTAAAGTTACTGCCATTAGAAGATTAGAACAAGAATTAGAAAGGGAAGAAAGAAAAAAGGAAGTGTTCAACAGACCCACATAAAGATATATTTTTTGCAATTTATTTTTCTTTTATGTGTATGAGTGTTCTACCTGCATGTATGTATGCACATTGTATTTGTGCATAGTGTCCACAGAGGTTAGAGTTATGGATGGTTGTGAACCTCCATGTGGGTGCTGGGAAGTGAACCCAGATCCTCTGCAAAAGCATGAGTACTCTCAACCACTGGGCTATTTCTCTGGCTCCTGCAATGGACACTTTTAGGTACAGTGTTATTCAAAAAAGGCGGAGACACAATTCAAATAAACACGAGTATTACTAATCTGAGCACTGCTGGTCTAAGGAGTGCTGTCCAAGGGAAGTGGAGAAAGCCCTAAGGGAGGAAAGGAGGAAGTGTGTCTAGAAGTTATCAAGGTAACAAACCACGACCAAAGTGATGGATTAAGCTGTGAAGAGAACATGCAAGTGCCAAAAATATAAAGCCATAACGTCCTTCAGAGCAATCAGGCAAAGGGTGGCGGGAATTTATGATAGAAACCCTGGGAGAGACATCAGGGTTGACCCAGTCTTGTAAAAAGTATTACTCTCAAGGCAGAGACTTATGACTATGGACAGCTATTTGCTACTATGGTTAAAATCAATACTAAATCTTGAATTTGTTTTCTAAAATGTAACCTACAATGAGCCAGGAAAACAAGAAAATGCTGGGTGGCATTTCCTGACAGAATTAGCAGTCAACAAGCCTACAGCAGCAAAGGATCCTCACTCCCTGTCAGACTGTCAGCCTGCTGGAGGCCCCCTGCTGGGCTCTCAGCAGGTTCCCCAGAGGTAGCAGGTGGGATTCTAAGTGCCTGTGGAGTGAATCTGCAGGGTCAGGTGTGCAGAGCACAGGTGGGGATGGGTCTCAGTTACCTTACTGAAAACAGAAAAGGGCAGCTAAGAAACAGCATGACAACCATCTGGCAGGTTCCTGGCAGGAGATTTCTAACGTGTTTACACATATGGGTCACTTTTGCCCTGCTGGAATGAGGATAACTCACTGTGCAGCTCTCTAATGTCAGAATTGGAGCTGAGGGTGTACTCAGCAGTACAGTACTTACTTTACAGCCACAAGGTAGCCCTATGCTCTATCCTCAGGCCCAGACATAAAGTCAGAATCCTTGGGTTTTGTTCTGGCTCTGAGTCTTACGTGCTCTGTGTCTTAGCCAAGCTATTTCACCTCTTTGTATTTTCAACCATAAAACAAGACAAAAAAATAGACCCATAATTTCTGTGAGGATTAAATGAGATAAGTTATGTATCAACCTTAGCACAACATTACTAAACAAATGCCTCTCATTGTGTTTTTAATTCAAAAGGGCCACTGTATTCCTCACATGATACCATTTGCTGTGTGCTTCTACTAAATACTCTTTGTACATGTTCTGAGTGTCTGTTGTCTACCTCTCTGATCTGGGGTTATCTGAGACTACCTTGTTGTGGAATATTAAACTATGTAAATATGTGTTACATTTGTTTATGCTGCATTTGTTTAATTATGTAAAAATATGATGCTGTTTTACCTTGCCTGCCGCCTAAGGCACTTGATTGGTCTAATAAACAGCTAAACGGCCAATAGCTAGGCAGAAGAGGGACAGGCGGGGCTGGTGAGCAGAGAGAATAAGTAGGAGGAATCTAGGCTCAGGAGAAGAGAATGAGGGAGAAAAAGAGGGAGATGCCTGGGGCCAGCCAGCCAGACACAAAAAGCAGGAAAGTAAGACATACAGAAAGAAAGAAAGTTAAAAAGCCCAAAGGCAAACATAGATGAAGAGAAACTGCTATGGATTATGCGCATTGGTTAATAAAAAGCTGACAGGCTGGTAACTGGGCAGGAGTTAGGTGGAAAAGCCAAACTGAGAATGATGGGAAGAAGGAGGGCGGTGTCAGGAGAGATGCCAGCGAGCTGCCCAAGAAGCACGATGCTAGAGGACAGGTAAAGACCCGAGCCATGTGGCAATAGATAGACTAATAGAAATGGGTTAATTTAAATGTAAAAGCTAGTTAGTAATAAGGCTGAGCTACTGACCAAACATTTTGTAATTAATACAAGCTTTTGTGTGTTTATTTGGGACCAGAAGGTTGGGACAAGAAAAC
>CABHPQ010164715.1:11204-36506 GCA_902168405.1 Peromyscus aztecus | reverse complement strand
AGGGAGGGAGGGAGGGAGGGACAGAGGGAGGGATAGAGGGAGAGGAAGAGGGAGAAGAAGAGAGAGAGAAGGAGGGAGGGAGGAAGGGAGGGAGGGAGAGGGAGAGATAGAAACTAAAGACCTATCTTGAATGATAGTCACTTGGGAGATTAAAAAGTTGTGGTTAGCCTGCAGCCATCCACGGCAGCTCATCCACTGTTTGAAGAGTTTTTTCACTGTGTTGAGGCTCTTGGAGCTGTAATTCTGGATATAAGCCGTTCGGCCATCACCTTGTGGCTGGTGTGCTGGGTGGATGCTGCGTCGGATGGCAAGAGCTCAGAGTCAGATAGACCTGTCATAGGATTCCTAATCATTAAAAAGAGGGAGGAGCTAAAAACAAAGGCTTTGCAGATGAAGAATGGAGAAGGATGGCTAATGGGATCTGGAAAGATCTGTAAATTACCTGTATCTTGAGAGAAATGGCTAAGAGAAGTTTCTGCTGTGGGTAATGGGATGTGTTTCCAGAGGTGTGGATGGTGTGGACAGTAGTTAGCCCTGGGGAGAGGTCAGGGAAGAGGGAGACCTTCACAGCCATTAGGATGTCTGTGGATGGGGAATTAGGAGAGTGATAGGAGACATTGGGAGAATCCCAACCACACAATCAGATCCCTGGCGTTCTTCCCCATACACTGAGCTTGAGCTCGGTAGCAAAACACTGCAACAGAGTAATGGAGTGGTTCCTGGCACCAGATAGTTGCATTTAATTCTGAATATAGGCGCTGATATTTCTTCCTGTAGTCACAGAGGCTTAGAAGCAGAGCACAGGGAAAGAAGGCTGTGGCCTCGGCACCCTCTTGGCCACCTCACTACCACACAGAACAGCTTCCTACTTCCCATCCAAGACTCTACCTTTCATCTGCATCTTAGTGGACTCAGGGCAGGTTTCAGTGGTCAGTGTCTGAGGTGATTATTGTACTATTCTGTACCTGTCCATAGTCTTCCCAAGAGTCAAGCATTACCAAGGTTCTTCAGACAAATATGTATGCTCCACCCTTTCTCCCTTCATAAAACTGTGTGAATAGTAGTCTTGGCTCATTCTGAAATCAAGAGACCGAATTCTGGTGTGCTGAGTGACAAGTATTACCCATCACGGAGACAATGGCAGTATTGACCCACCGACAGGAAGCGGGCCTGTCTACATGCTCCAGGGACAGCTTGCAGACAGACTTGTCCTCACACACAATTGCTGCCTTTTTCCCATGTTCCGCAAGAGAAGGGGGACACATTCCAGACAAGGAGACTGTTTGTTTTCCCACCGAAGGGGACACCCGGTATCCAGAGGTCAAGCCCAGGCCAGGGCCATGTTTGCTGGGCTAAGCCTAGCCTTTTCCCAGAGGCCCGATCATTCTGACAACCTCCCAGCTGTTGTCGCTTGGGCTGAGAATGTCTCCTCCATGTTCTGTACAAACACCCATCCTGGCTGGCCAAGCTTTCAGGTTTGTTTGGAGACCAAAGTCAAGGGATGAATGCCTGAGCTCCAGCAGGGCTCTGAGGCAGACAGGCTGGTGAGGCGTAGGGGTGGGATGCCTGTCTCTATAGTCTTAGCAAGAAAAGCAGAATTCTAACCATAGGAATGTCTTCAGATACAGTTTGACTCCTTCCTAAGAATCCCCGAGACTGCCAGGGCTAGCAAGAAAGAAGAATAATGGCTTTCCATTCCTACTTCCTATTTTCAGTGGTGGGGAAAGTCAATGTTTGATTTTGAGACAGGGTCTTGCTATGCAGCCTAGGCTGGCTTCCAATCCTCAGTTTCCCAACCTCAACTTCCTAAGTGCTGAAGTCACAGGGATGCGCCACCACACCTGGTGAAAAATTCTTCAGTAACCTCTCAGGTAGTTGGAGTTTTTCTCTCTCTTTTTTTTTTTTTTTTTTGAGACAGCAATAGCAATAACAAGAGTGATGAGATTTACCTGAAAATCATCTAACATCTCATTTTGGGGTAAAATACCATTTCACTAAACCCAACCTCATTTCCCTAAATTCTCAGCATAGCTCGTAGAGATCTGTACTGATAACTGCCAAGAATGTGCCGGATTGGGCACGATGCTAGGTGAGGGAGTCACAAAGACAAATGGGAACCCTGACCTGTGAGAACTTCCTGTCGTATGTGGATGAGGACACCCCTGGCAAGGGACTCTCACATTTGTGGCCCTTGATGGGAACAGTTGTTCACAGGAGTAAAGTGATACCTTAGCCCAGATATTTATCTTAACCAAAGCTTACTGTTCCAGGCAGTAGCCAAGCCCAAATAGGTGGCATCCAAAGCTGCCTATAGGCCACTGAAAGGGTGTGTTCATAGTAGTGCAGAGGCAGCAACTGGGCTCCGTCCTGATTCTGATGGAAGCTTGGCTACTTTGCTGCTGTAAGACTATAGGCAGGTTACTTAGTACATGAGCAAGTTTGTGTCTACCCTGTTGTCTTAATTTACTTGGAGGATTCAGTGAATTGATGTACATGGAATGCTTTGGATTGCACATGTCAAATAATCCATGACTAATTTATGATACTTATCATTTATTCTAGTGCATTGTCGCACATGGACGATGGGCCGGATCTTACCAGAGGGTTACAGTTAACAAAACATGTTTAGACACTGGTGGAAGGTGGTCACCACTTCTTCTTGTGGGAGACTTGGGGAGCTGTGTCAAAGTCAGGAAAGGTACCACTACTCACCATGACAGCTTCCTCCCAGTGTTCCCTTCCACACCTTTCCTGGACCTCCATCCATGCTCTGTAACTGACCCCGTCCCATCCCCAGCAGCACTTGTCTCATTCCCTCATCACCTCATGATCTCCATTTCTATGTTATTGCTCACCCACAGCCTCCTACAGAGTTGCTTTTCCTGGAAGTCTGGGTGCCAGGCAGATTTGAACATGTCACGTTAGGGATCCCAGCCCACAATCCTAAACAGCTGGTGGACATTCCCTGCTGTGTGAAGTCTTGCCTTGGTGGGCTCCTTCCTCGGAGGCCGGGCTGTCAGTGTTTTCTTCCCTGAGACTCTCCTCTGTTCCCATGTGACCAGAGATACCCTAACCATCACATTCGTACTAATGTTACTCTCCCCACAAACCCAGGACCACTTGCTTATCTAAGACTCCTTTAGGGGCTCTACTGAATTATGCTTTCTTTTCCAGAACTTTCTCCAAAATTTCTCCAAGAAACCTAGAGATACATTTTTCCCTTCAGTCTATCAAACTCAGAGCTCTCCCTTCTTCCCTGGTCAGAGAGCCTGCTTGCCGGCCTGTGTTGGGTTTGTGTTTATTTGTTTTTCCTCCTCCATCTGGTCCCCTGACTTCCTGCTCACCTATCTTAGCTGAATCCTCTGCTCTACTTAACCTCTGGATAGACCACAAGGATGCCTGGGTTGCATTTCCTCTTCTATGGCTGCTCTTGGCCACACATGCTGCTGCCTAGGCCAGGCACCCTGCTCCAGCTGTGCCCTGTGTTACCCGCTTACCCTCTGGAGGGAGAGGGTCTGTGACAGTTCTTTGGAAGGCCCTGGTATTGGCTCATCCCATTTGTTTAGTGAATGATCTCCTACCATTCTGTGCATGGGGACTGGAGGCCACCTCTAATGATGGGATGTCAACATCAAAGGGGCCCAGAGAGGATCAGGAAATCCCTAACAAAGGATGAACTAGTCTTGGGGATTGACTACTTGGAAGTTCCCTACCCCGTATGTTAAAACCAAGGAACCGAGGAGACCACCAAGGACAAAGGCCCTGAGGAAAGCAATTGGGAAGACAGGTCTGAATCCTGACCAAAATGAGAGGCTGGAAGAGAAGGGGGCAGTGAAAGCAGCCCTGGAGTCAGAAAAGCTGCCCACTGGGTGGCTCTGCTTTGCACAGCTCCTCAAGAGTCAGTGAAGATTTCCTGTCTTCCCCATGGGGCCAGTTGCACCCTGTACCTTGGTCCCGGCAGCGCTGGTACTTAACTGGCACAGGCAGGCAGATAATGCGCTCTAGTGTTCAAGGACAATCAGACTCAGCTAAGCGTGAAATCAGTTTTTTCCAACGAACTCACTCTGCTCTGAAAGAACAGTTTCTATCTTCAGAGACAACCTGTCATTCCCTGAAGCAATTTACCAGTTTCGGCGGGAGTGGACATTCTCTCAAAGAGCAGGGGCACCTGCGCCTGACCGGACCCAGGTGTCGGGGTGCAAGTGGAGGCCCAGAGCACAGAAGCCAGGCTCACTTTCTTCCCTGCCTGCGTCCGAGGACTTAGGACACTGGCAGCCAGCAGGAAAGCAGATGTTGTATTTCTGCAGCTCAGGGCTGCTGGGAACCAAGACATACGTTTCATTCGTTAGTTTGCTCAGCTTGCATTTATTAAGCACATCTGTGCATGAGGTGCTGGGACCCATTGTTTCACAAAGGAGATGGGAAAGTGCAGGTGAGTTTGGGCTCACAGAAGCTGGAGTCGACTGTTTGTGTTTAAATCCTGGCTCCACCACGTACAACTAGTGACATGGAACAACTCGCCTTTTATTTGTGTCTTAAGTTCCATATTTGTAAAAATGGAAATATAAGAATTGTAACCACTAAAGCGCTTGCCCACAGGTGTGAAAACCTGAGTTTGGATCCTCGGAACCCATTGAAAGCCAGAGCTGTAGAACATGTATTAATCTCGGAATTCACACAAGGATATGGGAGGCAGAGACAAGAGACTCTCTGGAAGCTAGTGGGACGGCTAGGAAATAAAAGGGCCCCTCTCAGTCAAGGTGGAGGATGAGGACCAACACCCAAGATATTCCTCTGGCCTCTGCATGCGCACCATGGCACCTGCCCATGCTCACGCACACGAACACATACACACAATACTTTTCAAAAGTTCTACCTGCTCCACGAGAATATTCTAAAGATTCTAACACATGTAAGAGCTCACAGAATGATGCCTTGCCCATTCTGAGTGCTCCATAAGGGCTAGTTTAGGAAATAAAACATGTTTAATTCACATGGCATTCGCAGTGTCGAAGGAGTGATGCTCTAGGTTCTAGGAGAACCCCAAGGAAGGGACATCTTAGAGGCAGTGGTGGCTGCACCCAGGCTAGAAGAATGACCAGAAAAGGTATAGTGTGTTCACTGGGGCTCATGATGGCTGACCTCAAGGCTCACTCAGGCAAAGGCAGGTGTTGAAGAGAGGATAGATCGGCTGGGTCAGAGGTCAGAAGGTCTTGGATGCCCTGTGAAGACACTTTGTATCTCATAATGTGTTGTAAAGATGATTCTGGGCTGGAATCATCTCTGGGATCTAGAATGCTGGGCTATAACTCACTTGTCTGGGAAATAATTCTCTCATCAGGAAGGTAGAATTACAGTTTGTTTATTTTTAACAAAATTGATTTCCCCCCACAAACCTCCCGTCTCTTCACCAGCAAAGCATTATGATTTCACTGCAGCTTCAGCAGATGGGGACTGTGCTAGCTGAAGTGTAATAATTGTTTTTCCTTCTAGACTGGCTAGAGCATTGGTCTGTGAGGCAGAGTTCAACTTCAAATTAGATGGATTGTTCCTTGTTAGGTCTACCTGCTCTGAATATTTACAAATCCGGGAAAAGCCAGCACTAAACAAATGACAATGTGTGAGGGTCTTGGGTTGATAGGAGACCTTCCTTGCAGAGGTGCCTGTGCATCCATGTGTGACCCTCACAAGCGAGTCTCTCTATGTCACATGGAGACCTTGGAGGAGTGTTTTAAAGTGTCCTTATCAGGAGCTCTTCCATTTCTGCTAGTGACCTTTGCCCTTTTTGCCCAGGAGATGGGTTCCCAGGACAATGCCATTTGGAGAGTCCCATAAAGTGCTTTAGGAAGCACACAGACTTTGGCAACAGAGGTTCTGGCCTGGTACCGCTCTTTACCCTTTTCCTCCATTCATAAAGTAGGTGTCATGGTATACTTGCTCTTAGAGTGGCAGGAGGGTAGAAAGCAAAGAGAGAGGGATCCACCAAGAGTCACTTATGAGAGAAGCCTGTTGGCAGAACACTGGAAGGCCACTGCCCCCCAGCCCCCAAGGCTACCTGTCGGGATGGAGCATGCTAAGGAATCACAGACAGGGCACAAATGTGGGAGAAGGTGGGTGCAGCATTATTGACCTGTAAAGGGTCATGGTCAGATCTGCCCCAGCTCACTAGTCTACTTCCATTCTCAGGAGTACCCTCTCTTCCTTAATAATCTATTTCTATCACTATCCGCGAGTCATGGTCTAATTCTTGGTTCCAGAACACAAGAATGTAAAAATGTCAGTGGGTCCTTCAGGACTCTGATCCATGACTGTAATGATAAGGTGAAGAAGACTCTGAGGGCTGATGTCAGAGCACGGGGTAGACAAGAGTCACGCTCATTGTTCACTCTGACACACCCTTCTGGGGCTGACACTCCCTCTACAGCACACACACTTTTACAGGTCACACTTGTACAGCACACACGGGGTCACACTCGGCATATGTTTCCACTTCAATGATTGTCCAGCACCCAGGGCAGACACCGTGTTGAAGAGTCAGGGTTGAGCTGCCTGGGTGCGAAGTTAGCAGACGGGAAAGAGAGAGACAGTGTCTCCTCCAACACAGGTATACACAGTGCTTTCTTCAGCTCCCAGAAAACAGTGACCACCTCAAGGTGGCAGTTGGTGATGCACAGCAGGGGGAGGTAGCCCTGGGAAGCTGGTAAAGATGTGGAGGGGTTGGGCTTCAAACAAAATGACTGGGCTCAAAGGCATGGAAAGAATTAGGGGAACCCCAGAGAAAAGGAGAAAGGTGGACACACACGTAGATACACAGAGACCGTGAGAGAAGTGGAGACTGAAGGGAAATACTGGGCAAGCATCAGCAGGAGCGTGGAGCACCGGACAGGCGTGGGGACCACTCCTGTGGGAGATGCCGTATGAAATACCCTCAGCTACCCTCTGGTTACAGATGGCAGGGGCGAATGTCCTGGCCCTGTGCCCGCCCCGCAGGAGGCCATATCATTTATCATCCAAACTGGGTCATCTGTGAAAGTGAAAGGAGGTAGAATTCATAATTACACTAGGACAGCGGGTCAGCTCGGGGCCGACGGGGAGTCCCCAGGGCAGACTGCTGCACCAGGCCCCTGTGCCTAGAAAGTGTTTCCGTAACCGAGAGCTAGCATCTCTGACTCAGTAATGGGAGCTGCAAGTAAGACAGGGTACAGCCTCTGTCTCCTTCCTTTCCTCCCTCCCTCCTCCTTCCCTTCTTCCCTCTCTTCTTTCCTTCCTCCCTCCCTTCCTCTTCCTCTCCTTCTCTTTTTCATACTGGCTTTAAACCTAGGCTCTCCACATGTGAAGTGTTTTACCACTGAAAATCCTTTTTTTTTTTCAAGATTTATTTTGCGACAGAGTCTCACCAACTTGCTTAAGCTGTCCATGAATTCAGGCTGTAGCCCTGAAAGGCCTTAGATTTGTGGTCTTCCTGCCTCTGCCTCCCTGGTAGCTGGAACATAGGCATGCATCACCAGACCTGACTTGACCTATTCTTTCTTACTCTGAAAAGAAGGCATGTCCCACAGAAACAAGTGCCTGGTACTTACAAACAGAATGTGTCCATTGATGAGAAGTTAGTGGCTGACATGAAAACCTGCCAGATGAATTCACAAGTTCAGTTCAACTGTGAAGATTTTTAATTAATTAATTAATTTCATGTGTATGCATGTGCTCCACAACGTATGGGTGGAGGTCACAGGACAACTTGATTTTCTCTGTGGTGGTTTGAATATAAAGGGCCCCATAAGCCCACAGGGAGTGGCACTATTAGGTGTGGTCTTGTTGGAGTAGGTGTGGCCTTATTGAAGGAAATACATCACCAGGGGTGGGCTTTGAGGTTTCAGAAGCTTAAACCAGGCCCAGTGGTTCTCTGTCTCTTCCTGCTGCTTGTGGATCCAGATATAGGACTCTCAGGTACCTCTCCAGCACCATCTCTGCCTGCATGCCACCATGCTTCCCACCATGATGACAATGGACTAAACCTATGAACTGTAAGCCAGCCCCAATTAAATGCTTTCCTTTATAAAAGTCGCCATGGTCATGGTGTCCCTTCACAGCAAAAAATCCTAAGACACTCTCCTACCAAGTGGGTCCTGACAATAAATTCTGATCTCAGGCTTGGTGGTAAATGTGTTTACCCACTGGACTATCTCTCTGGTCCATTATAATTTTTTAATTTAATGTGCAGTGGGCATACTATGCAAATTATTTACTGTTTATCTGAAATTCAAACTCACCCATATGTGGGTATTTTTAATGATTAAAAATGATAGTTCCACCAAGATAGAACATAGGATTCTATAGATTTAATTATTAAATTAAATAGAAAATTATTTGGAGAACATCTTCTATGTGCCAGGCAAGTGCTGTGTGCCAGAGTGGAATCTCAAATGAGCAGGACATGGCTTCTGCTACCAACTCCTAGGCCAGAGAAGGACGGTGATGTTTATTGAGTCTATTAAGACCTCGAACCTGATTTTTCCTGTCCCCTCAGTAAGTCCTCACTCTCATGAGGGTTGTTATAGTTTCAGATGAGAGATTTGAAGCCTAGGTTTTAGAGCTCAAGAAGTAGCTGAGGTTAACACCCAGGCCTTCCTGTGCACTAGTTGCTGCGACAAGGTTCATGGGATGAAAGACGTAAGGGAGGAAGGGTTTCCCTGGGCTCAGGGTCTCAGAAGTTTCAGTGCAGAATCTGCTTGTTCATGGCTGTGGCCCCTGCAGAGGCAGCACACCATGCTGGCAGGAATACGGGAGAGAACAAATTGCTCATGTTGTAGTGTCTAGGAGTCAGAAAGAGAAAGGGGCCAGGGCAAGAGATTCCCTTCAAAGATCCACACTCCACCCCCTTCTCACACACACTCACTGAGACCCTACTTTCACCGACCAGGACTGTCTCCATCCAGTATTAGCTCATCAGTGGATAAACACATTGATCAAGCCAGGAGTTCACTGGTTCAATTAC
This sequence comes from Peromyscus aztecus, assembly GCA_902168405.1. Taxonomy (NCBI): domain Eukaryota; kingdom Metazoa; phylum Chordata; class Mammalia; order Rodentia; family Cricetidae; genus Peromyscus; species Peromyscus aztecus. Next base: position 27,511 of record CABHPQ010164715.1, on the reverse strand, counting down.
CTCTCAATAATGGACTCCACCACCTTGGGGGGAGGTACACTTTCAACATCTGAACCTATCAGGCGGTACTTCCTATACTAACTGTTAAGAGTGTGACTCCAGAACCACAGTCATTCCCATCTAAAGGTATTTTCTGTAGGTTTACATACATATGGTTACTCCTCAATCAAAAGGGGTGTTATCATCAGCTTTTTTTAGGTCCAAGTCCAAAGACTTCATCACAAAAGGGGTGGAGGTTATAGTAAGGAAGATCCACGGACCAGGGTTGTGAGAGGAACGCTGTTGGGAAGGTGCAGCACTTCCGTGGACCAACCGCTCTCTGCATCTCTTTCACAGCTGCTGATCTTCCTCTTGGAAATCCCACTTTTTCTCCTGCTTACTCTCTCTAATTCTCTATTCCATATTCTCTCTGGTTACTCATAGGTTCTATATTGTCAGAGCTTTGACCTATGTACAGCCGACAGACAGTAGCAGAATCAATCTGAGGCTTTCAGCTTCAAATACTTACTGCCAAATGGCTAAGTATTCTGAAATTCCTGGTTTAACTTTGTCTTACTTTGTTTTGTTTGGAGACAGGGTCTCTTGTAGCTCAGGCTGGCCCTAAACTCACTGTAGCTGAGGATGACCTTGAACTTCTGATCCTCATGCCTCTACTTTCTGAGCCCTAGCATTATTGGCATGTGCCATCACACCCAGTTTATGCAGTGCCGGGGAGTAAAGGTAGGGCTTCCACCATGCTAGGCAAGCACCCTACCAAGTGAGCTACATCTTCAGCTCTCTGGTTTAATTTTTCCCCAGGCTGGTGGAGTCCATTATTGAGAGGTAATTAGATCAGTAGGCTCCTCACTTGATCAATGTGTCTCCATTGGATGGAGATGGTCTTGGTTGGTGAAAGTTAGGGTCAGTGTGTGTGTGTGTGTGTGAAAAGAGGGGGTGAATCTTTGAAGGGAATCTCTTGCCCTGGCCCCTTTCTTAATAAATAGATCATTAAGTACTAAAGTTTATGTACTACAAAATTCAACCACTTATTAATCTAATCTTTGCACATATACTAGGGCCTGAATGTCTGGGCCATGGCCAGAGACCCTTGTGTTGGTGTGGCAGCTTTGACTCTGACTGTCCTTGAGCCTGTGCTGAAGGTGTGACAGCTTTGACTCTGACTGTCCTTGAGCCTGTGCTGAAGGTTGGGCAGCTTTGCTCCGAGTTGTGGACCGTATGTCACTGTGATTAGCTTCTCTAATCAGAAGATTCCGAAGAGCTGACACTTGCTGCGGGTCTTGAAGGAGGCATTAGCATTAGGCAGGAAGAGCAAACAGTAAGAAAAGCATCCTTGTCAGGAGTCACCAGGCAATGGTGAGATCAAAAGGAATTTTCTGATTGGCAGTCAGTATTCAGTTAAACATTTGATTTATTAATTTGTTTTCCCCTCATGATTGCTTAAGGTAAGTGTTTAGAGAATATGGATAATATTTTCAAAAGGAAAAAATTTAAGAAAAGAAAAATCACCTTAAATTCTGTCACAAATACATTTTCCTAGTTTTACTGATTTTTAAAAACTAGTTTTGTTTTTTTTAGAGACAGGGTCTCTCTACATACCCCTGGCTGTCCTAGAACTTACTATGTAGACCAGGCTGGCCTGGAACTCACAGAGATCATTCTGCCTCTGTCTGTCAAGTGCTGGGATTAAAAGTGCATGCCACCACTGCCAGCTTAAAATAATTTTTACATTAAAACATATGTTTGTTTACGTGGTGGTCAGAGGGTAACTTCAGAGTGTCTCCTCCCCTTCTACCATGTGAGTCCTGGGGATTGAGCTCAGGCCCTCAGGCTTCCAGGCCACTGAGGCATCTTTCCAGCCCTAATATTGAATTTTAATTTCTAAATAATAGAGACAGAGATTTAGATGCCAATTAAAACAGAAGAGTTGTGTATCAAAGCACCCTGGTTCTGTCTTGGCTCCCTCACACTGCCACACTAACTGGACAGAAGTGTTTTTTTTTTTTCCCCCCAGGGACACTTAACACAAACATGATTATAAAGAGAAGCAAGATATGTATGCAAAACTCTGAAAAAAATGACATCCTGAATTTTGAGAGCAGAATAATTCTTAAAGTTTGAATTTTATTTTAATATTTTGCCATTAGTTTCATTTGAATTTCTCAATAAATTATTTCTGTAGCCATGTGTTCATCTCTATCAATTCAAAGTTCACCCTCTTAGCAATCTGTCATTTCATTTCTGACTACCACAGATGAAATATCTTTTTTTACTTTATTTATTTATTTTTTAAATTACACTCATGATATTAATCACATTTGTGGTATTCATAGATTACATTCACAGTATTCATTCAATTATATATATATAATATATATATTTTAATTTTAAATGATGAATGCCATTTATTTAAGGGGGGAGGAGGTCTTAAACACAGGCTTACAGCACAAAGGGAGGACCCCGGAGGGCAGAAGTTCGCTACTGATGTTTTACAATCTTGCTTCTAATCTGTTAATGCCCATTATTCAGGGCACCAGGCAAGGAACTTCCCTTAAGCATTCAGGAGGGTGGAACCTGGCAGGGAATTAGCATAGGGAGAATATCAAGGTCAAGGTCCGAAAGCAAGGCAACAGTTACCCAAAACGGGGGTTAGGGCCCTACAGGCTGGACAGAAGTTTTGCTGGATTCTGTTCCCAGGCGTTTGCTCCGTCATTCCTGACTCCTAGTGCCCAGCATGCTGGCCTTTGAAGTCAGGCTTCTTACACTTTTCCTGTTCATGGCTCCTTCTGGCCTGAGAATTTCTTTTATGTGACCCAGGTATAGAGGTAAATAAATAGCAATGCAAATCCAAAATTTACTGATAATAAATCATAAAGAAATGTATTTTAAAGGAATTCATTGGCATATATATTTTGCCATTTATTAAAGATGAAAGCAAATTTGCATACTAATAAAAGGAATATGCTTATTTTTTTTACAACACGAAGAATTAAACCTTGGCTATATATTTGATACTGTAGGACATGGAGCCTCTTCAGCATCTTTGGGAGTACATCGATATTATAATTACCAATGCCAAAAATGCCTCTTTGCATAAGCATGCAGTATAAAATGCCAGGAGTCTGTTTAGCGCTATCTCAGAAAGTGTTGGAAATTCTGTCCTAATCCCAAGTCAAAATTTATTTAATAATTTTTTTATGAACCTGAAGTCAGCAAACCAAACAGCAATTTTTAATATCAAACAATCTAACATAATGCAGTCCAAAGATAGACTTTGAAACTTGCATGCTGAGAAGTGCTGGTAGGAAAACGTTGCCTTTGTTTTCCATTATTAAACTGCTGTATTGCTGTAAGGGCAGAAAACTTCATATGTGCAGCGAAAACACTGCAGTCTATAGCATACCTCAGCTTGAATCTGAGGCTGTTTCGGGTAACAGTGGCCAGTAGTGCACGTTGTGATGGCATGTCATGTATGCGTGTGCTCATGCAGTGAGGTCACATGACACAACACAGTCAAATGCTATCAGCAACACCTTGGATTCTTTTGATTTTGAATTAATTTTCGGTCACTGCCTGTCCAGAAGCCCTTTGCTGTTGTCAAACTTTTCATGGCCACCTCATTTGTAATGTTGGGGACAAGATCCAGAGCTTAAGAAGCGTGGCTGCGCACGTGGCATGTGATTCTCCAATGAAAACCCAGTAAGATTGAATAAGATGTAAACTCCAGTTCCTCAGCCACTCACTGCGACTTAGATGCGCTATCCTCATGCAGCTAGAAGCCGACATGTTGGACGGGGCAGTTGTGGAACACTTCACTGTTCTAGAAAGTTCTACTGCACAGCTCTGCCCTGGGTGAAAGTATGAAAACCAATTACTTTTGTCTTCTGGTTTGTCAAGTTTAGATTGCATCAACTGATCTCAGCTCTGTTTCTTTTCAGATATAGCTTCATCACTTTATAAGTTAAAAATACACTACACACACAGAAAGGCTTCTCTGTTACAAACACAGACAGTAACAACTTACCACAAACGAAGAGACCGCCTACGAGCAATCAATGGAATATTACTAGAACCTAAATGCTATCTGATTTCACTCAGTCACTAACAGCTCATTCTGTCTCACACCTTCTATTCACCCTGGGCTGGCTCTGCCTGTTACTAGCCTTCCAGACTGGCTTCTTTCGTCCATAGTAGGGGGTGAACGAGAGAGCTCCTTCTTGAAAATATGGTTACTGATTTGTATCATGTGAGTATACTATCACTCCATTTACCTATCTGTACACCTGCATATCTGAGTTGCTACTGAACTCATGTCTATACTCGTTTCTGGATTTTCTATTCTAAGTTTAGGGGAGCAATAAGGTCTTATAAGTGTGTGTGTTTGAGCCTACCTGTGTGCACTCTTGTGAGGGTTACCTGTGGCTTTTTTCACTCTCCTGAGTGGTGATGGAGATCTTGTTTCCTGTAAAGTCTAGCTTTCTCAGCAAACAGTGGATCACTCCTGCTTTCTTTTCTTTTAAAAACCACTCTCACACAGATGCTGCAGTTTTTCCTGTTGATGCAGCTTTCTAATCAGTTTTCATTCTTGGTAAAGCTAGTCTTCCAAGTTCCGTCAGGACTGGATTAGCCATTCTTTAATGTAACTGCACTCACGTATAAATTACATTGACATACAGTGGCTATAAAAATGCTTTTATATATGGGGCTGGAGAGACGGCTTGGCTGGGAAAAGTACTTGGAGAGGACCTGGAGTTTGGCTCCCAGCACCCACATTGGTTAGCTCAGAACTGCCTATAACTCCAGTTCCAGGGGATCTGATGCCCTCTTCTAGGCTCTGCAGGTACAACATGCACATGGTGCACAAACAGACAAGTGGGCACACACACTTATAAAAATAAATGAAAAAATTTAAATGTCTTTATATAACTTTACACACATATAAATAAAAGTTTTAGATGCTTTTATGCAAACTACATAAAAATTTGGGTACACTATTTCAAAAATTACTACAAAGGGTAAATCTTTCCATAATATTACATTTTTCTCCTGTACATTTTATCAGCTTTGTAGTATTCAATAATATAAGTAAACTATAATATATTTAATCAAATAAGTTGTTTGGCTATACATCTTTATTATTTTCCTATCACCCTATTAATTGTAAATTGCTTTTTTAGATTGTATTCTTTTACTAAGTAATTTCATTTATGGGAATCAAACCAATGTAAATTACCCAAAATAAAAAAAAAACACATAATGATGTTTATTGTAGCATTAGTTATAATCATGAAAAATTAGAAATGACCGGTTAATTGACACTTGGCAAATGACTGTTTACAGCACCTCCAAACTCATCAGAGCATCATGCAAATGTCTGAACCCATGGTCAAGGAGACTGGCAAATTACTACCAAGCGTTTTATGTAAAATGCACCTGCGCTGTGATGATGAATGTTAAAATGCAGCCCTTAGTAAAAGACATTCGATAAGAGACACCAAACCAAAGGCAGTTAATACTGGAGAGGGGTGTTTGTGAGGGAGGGCGAGGGAGCACACAGTCTTCCCTTTTATCTCTCTTGAATCTCACAGAACTTATGTCATCTCATAATAAAAACATTGGAGAATCATTTTTAAAATAGACTGCATGATGCATGAAATGATAAGATAGCAATACCCCAGGGGAAAGCTCAGCTCCGAAAAAAAAAAACAGTGCTGGAGACTTAGTTCTCTGCCAGTCTAGACGCAAACACTGAGGTTTAAAGGGAGACTGTAACATCCCAGCTTGCCAAAGGAATTTAGCACAAGGACACAGAAGTCATAAAAGACATCGATTCCTTTGGACCAGAAAAACTCCCTTAGTCATATCTGGTACCTAATGACCAGCCCCTCGGCGAAGATCCTCTAGAGACCATAGGTCCTTAAAGACTTGTTCTGTGTAAGTTTTTAAGGTTCTCACTTCTGAGTGTGAGCTGCAAGTAAGTCTAAGAGACTGAATATGATGCTAGAAGATGCAGGGGACTTTGCTCCTGTGGGTCTTGTGGAGACACTGGAAACTGGCCATAATCTGGCAGGTGAAGTTGAGCCCAACCCATTCGATAAGAGACACCAAACCAAAGGCAGTTAATACTGGAGAGGGGTGTTTGTGAGGGAGGGGGAGGGAGCTGACTCTGAGACCACAGCTTTAGAGTCAACACTTCCTCCACCCTTGAGTGTCAGACTTGTAGAGCTGCGTCTAATTTGGATTATGCTGCCCTGCAGATTAATATAAGGGTCATTGCAGGCCACACAGTCCTACAAAAGGAACCCATTAGCCCTGGCAAGCTGCCAGCTCTTCTTTTCTGTCTTTGCCAGAAAATTAATGAAACCATTTATTGGAAGACAGAGGTCCAAACAGTGCATGTTGTGGTGCTGTGGGCCATACTGTCTGTGTTCTGACCTGTCCAGGCTATGCTTCCATTAGGGTGGAGGGAAGGAGACAGGCTCTGGTGAGCACTAGGCATTCTTTCTGCATGCTACTTCTCCTAATATTTGCAAAGTAGCCCAGAGATTAAGGAACACTGCTACCATCTATTCACAGATAAAGAACCAAGATGTAGAATGGTCAAGAAATTTGGTCAAAATGACATTGGGGAGTGTGAATAGCAAGATAGATTTCAAAAACATTGCTTGTCTTTCTCTTCATTATAACTTTCCCTCCTTTTGTTCCGGTGTTCTACAGAAAGCATTTAATCAGGGATGCCGTTTGAGACTGACCTGGGAATATGATCTGCTGGGCCTGGCCTGCAGTAAGCTTTGGTGGAGAGAAACAGGCTACAAGTTATGTCTAGGTGAGGAAAACTCCCAGCCTATGGTTCAGCTCCTTAGTCATAGTGTGTAGCGTCTTATCACATGCATGCGCACAAGTGGAGCGATGAAGGCTCAAATCAAGTTCTTTCAAGCAGAAGGTGCATGGTGGGTTAGATGCTGTAGAACTGCAACAGTCCTAGAACTTACAGCAAAGCTTTCAGTCAGCACAGGACTAGGAGGCCATGTGTCTCTGGGGTCTCTGTGACCTTCTGGTGGTGTCTTCTTGGCAGATGTGGGCTTCTCTGTAGTGCTACAGAGAACAGAAAGAGCAGGTTTGAGAGAGCCCATCAGAACCATGGCCCAAGATGCTAGACTACATTAGAACCATTGCAGCCTGACCTTGTGTTACAGCAAAGCTCAGCTTCTCCCAGGGTGAAGGAGAGGCGTCACGTGGTGGTACTTCTCCATCACCCTTGAATTCTCTCTTAGGGAGCCCTCACTGGCTGCCACCACTGTCGAATCTTCTGGGATGCCACATGCTGAACACTGGCCTCACAGGAGCAGAAAGGTCTTCTGAGAGAGTCTGTCACTCCAACGCAATTTTACTAAATAATGAGGCCTAATGAGGGAGAAATTCTAGCAAGTACAAGTCCCAAAGAAAGGCATTTGAAGCAAAGTTATAAAACCTCTTCTAATCAGCCATGAGTGGTTCTGTCCCCGCTGCATTTCCCATCAGGGGTCTTCCACATCTTTCCTCCTTCACACTGTCTGGGTTATCTCTACCAGGCCCAAACCTATCTCCCAGACATCCTTGGCCTTTCAGGAAAAATAGCCAACTTCACATCTAACACCCCCATTAGTTTAGACTATGATTAGAAGGGCATGGCCTTGCTTCTCCCTGCTGGCACCAGATCTTGGTCACAGACATGCAGATACAAACACAGAGACACACAAAGGCGCGCGCGCGCGCACACACACACACACACACACACACACACCTGTTTCTCAGTTAAGATTCCTACTTCCTACTCTCCCCAGGGGACTTGTCCACTTGGATTTCAAAGTGGAATAACATTTCAAATCCTGACTGACTGTAAGGATTGATCAATACCAGCTCAGGGCCCCCAAGACCAAGTTCTCAGCACAAAGGAGATTTATTTGCCCAGAGGCATGAAGGGCAGGGAATAAGAGACAAAGACAGGAGGTACAGGACAAGGGAGAAGGGGAAGGGAGCAAGGGAGGGGGAAAGGGTATTTGTCCTGGGGGACAAAGGACTGCCTCTGGATAGATGGGAGACACACGTGGCCCATAGGAAAATGGCAGCTTAAAAAGGAAAAGGGGGGAAAACCCACGTTAGGATGAGGTGTTGGATTTTAATTGGGCATGCTAATTAAGTGATCCAAAGGGGACTTGTGATTGCTGGACTTCAATACTTTGACAGCTGGACCTGGGTGGTCAGCCTTAGGAGGAGGAGGTGGCCAAATAAGGGAACAGACCTTGGTGGCTTGCTTTAGGAATGTAATCTGTTTCGAGCAAGGCAGAGGGAATGGAGAAGGGCAAGGCCCGCCAGAGCCATGTTCGCCATGCTTGAGCTGGCTAGAGTCCCTTCATTGACTACTACATATACCATAACCAACTGTCATTTTTAAATACAGGAATCGTGGACATAGCAAAGACTATGTTTTTCTGATTCGATTTCAAGTAAGCTTTGGCCACATTTAAGGATTTCCTGACAAAAGTTCCCCTTGCTGAAGCATTGTTCCAATGTTACATCCTCAACTAATAAAGAAATGAATCTTTTATTTATCACTTTCATGTTATATAGAGGATATGTTTATGGAATTTTTAATCAAGAATTCCAAATTCCCACTAATGTAATGCATAAGCAAAAACCATAAGCTGTACTAGTTGTGGGGTCAGGGGAAGGGTTCTCCAGAGGAACAGAGTGTGTAGAAGGAATATATATATTAAAAGCACATCTGTTAGCTCAGCTTACACAGTATTGTCTGGCTATTCCAACAATGGCTGCCTCCACACTGGAGAGACTGAGGACCCAGAGATGCTCAGCACATGGGGTTGCACGTCTCAACAGTTCCAATCTGCCTCGGAAGTCCTGGAAGACTCCTGGGGAGCCAGTGGTCTTCAATTCATGGTAAAGGCTGTAGAATCTGGGTTCTGATGGCGGCAGATGATGGTGATGGCGGCAAGAAGAGCTGAAAGGCCAGGCCGGCAGAAAGCAAACGCTTTTTCCTTTAGACCCCTACATCTGGGCTACCACAAGAAGCTGCTGCTCACATTTAGGGTGAGTCTTCCCACTGTAACTAACCTAATCTAGAAACCCCCACAGGTGTTCACAGAGGCCTGTCTCTTAATCGTTCCGGACCTGGTTAATTTGACAAAATTAACTATCATACATACCTATGACTTTGTCCCTTCCATATATGTTTCCATCAGTTCCATAAGCACAGATGGTAAAGACACAGCCCTTCAGAGGTATCAGAAGAAATCCTGCTTAGGCAGTGTGAAGCCACCCTGGATAGACAGACATGTGCCAACAGTTAACAGCTGTGGCCTCTGTGAGACAGTAGCATGAAGTGGCTGTAAAAGACTGTGACTAAAACCCAGCAGGAGCAAAGATGACCAAGTATTGTGTGACAGAACTTTTCCTGGAAAGGCACTACACACGCATCTACTCACCCCTGACAGGGAACCCACCAAAGTCCACTTGGTGAACCAACAAATTTTATTGGGGTTACTTACAGAAGCAGAAATGACTCAAAGACAGCTGTATCACCAGAGCCCACCCCAGCATGGGTGACAGTTCACAAAGCTGGGAACCTGGAGCAACTATCTATCCTTCAGGCAGCTCAACAGGTCGGAGAGTGTCTTTTCCAGGTGCCTCAGTTGGTCTAAACCTCTTCCAGACAGCTCAGCTGGTTTCTGCTTTCTCCAGGCAGCTAGTCTTCTCTGAGTCTTCTTTGCAGCTCAGCTTGTCTAAGAGGCATGCTCAGCTGTCATTGCTTACTCTGATAGGGAGGGGCCTAGTGAATCTGGTCAGTTTCAGGGACTTCCTGGAGCTATTTTGAGTTGTTTATCATCATGCTTAAAGAGCTTCTCTGCAGGGTGGAATGATTTAATCTCTGAGGAAACCGTTACACAACACCAAGGAATGAATAATTTCAAAGACACTGAAATTGCCATGGCAGAATCAATATCTACACTCGAGGACGTGGAAGTAGAAGAGGGAGAAAATATGGCCAGCATTGTGAGAATGAATTGCAGAAGTTCTCCCAGAATTCAGAGTGGGAAGAACACAGACAAGCCCCTATGCCTGCACCTTCATTCTGTGAACATCATGGAGTGTGCTCATTCTTTGCAGGGTCCTGAGCCTACCAAAGAGCATGTGGTGTATCTGTGCAGAGTGCTGGGGTCAGCATGGGTGTCCATTTGTATGAGTAAGCTTTCTCTGAGTCACAGCAGAGGTAATAGTAGTGAGAAAATGAAGTAGGCTGGGCATCAGGGCCTGGAGTCCCTTTTCCCATCTGCCTGTTACTGCACAGGGTTCTGAACAGTCCGAGAGTTGCAGCTTCTAACTGAGTCTTCCAGGTTGCCACTGAGGGGTATTTGCTGAGGTTAACAGTTAGAACACATTTCCTTTAGTGCTTTGCTGATTTGAATGATAAATTTTAAATATTTAGACAAATGGTTTGGAAGGTCTCTAATTCTTCTTATATCCTGAGCCCCCAGACATGTTTGGGGTGAATGTGCCTTCCAGCTTCCCCCTAGGCCTATGTATGTGAGGACCAGGGTACCACATTGCTCACTAGCACCTTTGCAAGTGACTTTTGTAAATAGACTGTCCTCACATTGTTCTATTTTGAGAGGACCATCTGCTTCCTGTGGGAAACCCTGCTGGTTCAGCAGGTGTTTCAGACATAGATGAGCTGCTAACCTCCCCCTGGCCCCAAAACCTCAACACACACACACACACACACACACACACACACACACACACACACACACACCTCTTTCCTCTGTAGTTACAGAGAGTGAGATGGAAAGTGAGATGGAAGGTGTCACTGTGGTGGTGAAGCCAGTGTGTGTGTGTGTGTGTGTGTGTGTGTGTGTGTGTGTGTGTGTGTGTGTATGCACATGCATGGTGTGTCTGGGGATGGAGGTGCCATCTTGGCTCTTTAGTGCTCTTCTTCTCACAGCTCAACTCCTGCCTGTGTTAGGACCTGGCTGGCAGGAGCTCAGCCCAGTATCGTCTTCAGATGTGTGGTGCCCTAGGCATCTCCTAGTGCAGAGCAGTGGGGCAGGCAGCAGCGTCTTCCCTCTGGGAAGACTGTTCCCAGTGCTGCTCCCTTACCTCCCAAGACCTACAGGAAACAGGCCAGCATCCTCCCTAAACTGTGTGTGAAACCAGCTCAGCTGAGAATCACAAATAAAAATGTGCCTGGGGTGCTGACCAGGCACCACTCTTTCAACATGCGCCATTTCCGTTTTTTGTGAGTCACAGCACCTTTGCAATGTCTTCAGAAGGGGTAATTCTCTGCCTGCTCTATACGATTCTCCAGCAAGCCACAATCAGTCTGCTAATCTCGGGGATTAGGACATTCTTAGATCACTTTAAATGGCAAGCAACACTCTACTTTAGGAATCAGAATGCCCAGCCTCCAACTCCAGTCTTGGTTTAGTGTGTGTTTCACCTTTTGCCTCAGCTCAGGCTGACACTAAGGTGGGAGAAGGCTGTGGTGTGGCTGGTTTCATTTCCTGTTGCTGTGATAAGCTATTCCAGCAGAAGCAACTCAAGGGAGAAAGGGTTTATTTTGGCTCACAATTCCAGGTACTGTTCATCATTTGCAGGGAAATCAAGGCAGCAAGAAATTGTAGCAGCTAGGCACGTGCATCAAATCCACAATAGAGAGCAGAGAGCAGTGGATTAGTGCCAGTGTTCAGCCCACTTTCTCCACTATTCTACAGTCCAGAGTCTTCTGTTTAGAGAATGGCGCCACCCACAGTGGGTGGGCATTTCCACACAACCCAATTAAGACTATCCTTCACAGGCATGCCCACAGAGCAACCTAATCAGAACAATCCTTCATTAAGACTCCCTTCCCAAATGAGTCTAGATTGGGAAGTTGACTTTAAAATAACCCATCACAGCTGGTACCCCATTTTCCCCCTGGCTCATCCATGGGAATGGAGTAGGAGAGAAGAGGGAATGCGAAGTGACTTACATGGAAGAGTGAGATCTTATCTGGTATCAGGTTCCCCGGTTCTAATAGATGCTTGAGTTGATTTTTTTCTTTTCTAGGGTACTTTCTCATATTCCTGTCATAATGAGCTCCTTCTCTTGTCTGAAATTCTCTCTATGAAGAGACAGACATCTGTTGTATAGGTGGTGTTAGAGTTTGAGCATGAAATATCCACCCCCAAGCTCTTGTGTTTGAACTCAAAATTTATGCCAAGAATTTATTGAGTCAATCCATGTGAAGCATTTGGACAAGTAGCAGTCACCTCATATAAAAAAAAAAAATGTTAGCTACTAACACTGTGCTAGCTTACATATTTTCTGGTCTAAACACAAATCTGTTATTGTGTCTTTACTGTTCATAGGTCATATTCTGTGTTTGTTGTAACCCTCCAAGCAATGAGGAGGATTCTAGGACTTGCATTTGATTTGCAATTAAAACAGCACAGAAAACAGGTCAAACACTCTCCAATGATCATCTTGGTGTCTGCATCTCTGGAGACTGCCTTAGTTAGGGTTTCTATTGCTGTGAAGAGACACCATGGCCATGGCAACTCTTATAAAGGAAAACATTTAATTAGGGCTGGCTTACAGTTTCAGAGGTTTAGTCCACCGTCATCATGACAGGGAGCATGGTGGTGTGGAGGCAGACATGGTGCTGGAGAAGGAGCCGACAGTTCTACCTCTGGATCCTCAGGCAGCAGAAGAAGGAATGAGCACTGGGCCTGGCTTGACCATTTGAAACCCCCGACACCCACACGCAGTGACATGCTTCCTCCAACAAGGTCACACCTACGCCAACAAGGCTTCACCTCCTAGTAGTGCACTCCCTATGAGCCTATAGGGGCCATTTTCATTCAAACCACCACAGAGACCCATCAGAGGGGGTAGTTCTGATGACTCTGACCTGCCTCCTAGCTGAGACCTGGGGTGGGAAGATTCTGAAGGTGAGGCATAAATAAGACAAGATGGCAGGCACAGTTTGACAAATGATAGTGAGATATTTACAGCCCTTACCTCTCAAATGCGACTCTTGAGCAAAGCCAATGATACTGTGTTATGTAAAATAAGGAAATTCTCTGTTTTCCATGTAGAACCTGCCAGGAGCCTGAATAATACAGAAAAGACAGTGACAGCCTGCTGTGCTCCTGACCCCATTATACAGCCAATGCATGAGAAATGTCTTCTTTGAAAACAAATAGCTATTCATCAAGTTGCCTCTCACTAGTATGGTATAATTATCTCCCCAAAGTTATGAATGAAATTATAGGTTCCTAACAAAAAGAGCATGATGCTAGGGTAGGTTTGGCTGTGCTGCTTGGCTCTTAGAGAATGGCTGGCCTGCCTCTGCTGGCTGCTTGGGCCACTGAATACTCTTGTTTATGTGTGTGTGTATATGTCACGGACATGTGGGTGACTGTGGAATCCAAAAGACTGCTGGATACCTTGGCATCAGAACTTACAGAGAGTTGAGAGTCACCTGATCTGGGTTCAGAACTGAACTCAGATCCTCTGGGAGAGCAACAGGTGCTCATAACCACTGAGCCATCTCTCCAGCCTCCCATCTTTCTGTTGATGTGATTTGATTTCTACTTAATTCCTTTTGTCATAGTTGTTGTGATCCAACTGGGTAAAACTTCCAAGCACCATGTAGGTGACTACCAGGACAGCATGTGCTCAACGAGCCAGTCACATCTAACTGTGTTTGTCTAAACATAGGCAAGTCCCTTTACAGGACACCATGGGCCCTGATAATGCAGTTTATAAAAGAGCAGAATTCCGGGAGCTTATATTTTTAAATTTTAATTTCTGTGCATGTGTTGTACCTGCCTGCCTGCACACGCACCACATGCATGCAGTGCCCATGGAGGCCAGAAAAAGGGCATCAGATCTCCTGGAGCTGAAGTTACCAGAGTTGTGAGTGGCTCCATGTGGATTCTGGGAACCGAGCCCTTTGCAAAAGCAGGAAGTGCTCTTCACCACTGAGCCATCTCTCCAGCCCAGCCTTAGTTTTTGACAGTGCTTTAACTATCAGTTGCCCTCCTAGGAAGGGGCTGAGGAGAGTAATTAACTTAGCATCCTGTGAGGACAGCAAAACGGTCATTCATCACACTTTCAACTTCCCATGTTTTTCTTCAAGAGACAGCTTCGTGGTGACCCATTTCTCCACACTGTGCCATGACCCCAAACTCCCTCCAACCTGCAGAAAAATTATGAAAGAAGAGGTTGTGTTCATCAAGTCTCTCCCTTTTCTGCCCCCTGCTTGCCTCCACCCCGTTTGGACCAACCTGGCCTCCCTACGTCACCGTGATTCTGGGTGATGCTGCTTCCAGGATTCGTCTCCCTCTCCTTCAGCTGCCCTTCAACTCCGTTCTTGTCTCCTTTCTGTTTACCCTTGGTTCAGAGGTGCTATCCACAGAAGCAGTGCCAGCCTCGGCCTATAAACATCCTCCCGGGCACCTTTAGCCAGTGCGCTCATCTTGATGCTCTTCAGGTCCTCTCGAAACCTTAGCTACGGCTTTTCTTCTTTCTCGCTAGACGTTTGCATGATCTAATATCCCCACCTCTGCTTTCTGACATTCACCGAAAGAATCTGTCACCTCTTGGCTATCCCCAAAGCAACACTACTGAATTGATGATCTTCCTCCTCAAAACCTGCTCTTCTACCTACATTCCAGGAGACATTGCCTTCAGAGGAAGGGGTGGGGCATCTTGCTCCTTTCTCTGCCTTCCTTGCTTCTTGCAGGAAGGAGAAGTTGATGGATCACGTCTCTAAAATCAGCCAGACCATGTTTATTTAGGTGACATCAACATGAGTTAGAAAAGGGGCTGGTGATGTTTGTCTGTGAAGGGCCAGACAGGCTCCATGAGCGACACCTTCTCTGTTCAAAACCAGAAGGAGTCATAGTCGATTTCTCAAGGAATGGGCATGAGCCGGTGCTCCAGTGAAATTTTATATTTAGATAGTAAAATGTTAATTTTCACTTGTCATAAAATATTATTCTTTTCATCCTTTGCCAATATAGTTATATACTGTGTGACATTGGAGCTGACAGTGAACACGTACAGCAGGGATGCAGGGAGACTGTGTGTGGAGTAGCGTATACCATCTAGATTTGTGTGAGTAGACTCAAGCATTTGCAAAACCAAACCACTTTAAAATGCATCCAAAACATATCCATCATTAAGCGAAGAATGGCCAAATTTTAAAATGTAAAAATAATTTTTGTTTGTGGCTCAGAAGAAAACAAGAAACAAGGTGTGTTTGACTCGGGCTCTGCATTTGACCACCCTTTACTTAAGAGGTCGTGGGACACTCTCCATTGTTTCTCTCTCTATGTGGCAGCTCTCTGGTTCAGAGTCTTCTCCAACTAAGTGGGTCTGACCGTCTTTCTCTCACCCATCTCTTCGTCCTGTGTATTTAAGGCAGTAAAAGCCAGCAGTCTGCCTGTCTGTCCTACGTCTTCTAGGTCTCTTTTGGGGTTCTCTCCTCCTTGTGATCAGGGTGGTGAGAGATGATGTGAGTATGGGCTTTGAAGGAAGAATGAACAGTAAAACCTGACAAAATTCTTTACCTGCTTTGGAATATTCTTTTTCCTAGAGTGTGTGTGCATACATGTATGTGTGCATGCCTTTGTGAGTCTGTATGCGCGAGTGCATGTGTGTGCTTGAGTGTGTGTGTGCGTGCATGAGTGTGTGAGCACATGCATGTGTTTCTTCCTGGTGACTTCAAGGTGGCTGCTGATGGTTGGAGAAAGGACTTTGATAGGACATGACTTTTTTCTAAATCAGTACTTCAAATCCCTGTAATATTCCTTTCATATGATATAATCTGGGCTGTGAAGATCACTCAGTCGTGCTTACCATGTAATTGTGAGGACCAGAGTTCAGATTCCCAGTTATTTCAGCTCTGGAAGATGGAGACAGGGGATCCCCAGAGCCAGCTGGCCAGCTGGACTAGCCGTGTCAGTGAGCATCCGGGTTTGATTAAGAAACAGACCCTCCTTGCATCAAACAAGGTGGAAGAGCAATGGAGGACCGTTCCTGACATCAACCTTGGGCCTCTATGTACACTTATGTATGCCTAAACATGTACATCACACACTCACGAAAATGGATAAAGAAAAAGAAAATCCAGCCACCGCTGACCACTTCTCAGTCATGGACCTCCGTGCCCTACAGCCTCTCCCTCCTGCAGCCATTTCTGCCATGCTGCTGTCATCCCTTCACCCATCAAGGGTTAACCAGGCCCGACCCTGCTTAGCTTCCAA
>CABHPQ010164715.1:0-11194 GCA_902168405.1 Peromyscus aztecus | reverse complement strand
CTTCACCCATCAAGGGTTAACCAGGCCCGACCCTGCTTAGCTTCCAAGATCAGAGGAAATTGAAAGTGTTCCGGGAGGTACGACCGTGGGCTCATCCTTCCTTTTCAACCCCCCACTTCTGGTGACTTTGTGGAACACCATCAAAGAGGGAGGAGACAGTTTTGATCATAGTCACAAGAGGACAACTCTGCCCTGGGAGGACATAATACCAGAATTAACCACAAACCCTAAACTGGCATAGGGAAGCTGTGACCAAAGGACAGAGGGAAAACATGGGTTTCCCTTATAAAGTGAGACAAGTTGGTGCCCACAAGCGGACACCTGAAGGTGGCCATGAGCTACAGAAGGAGGAGTTGGCCACACACAGTAACAGAGATGCTTTATTGCCTGTGGTTCTGCACGCTCTAGAAATACATTAAATATTGTCTAAGACTTCGTGGCAGGAGCCCCTGGTCAGAACAGCTGTGCAGACAGTGTGGAGAGGCTCCCAGGGTCTGAGGAATGCTTTCTTCTTCCTCTTTCTTTTCACAGGATGGAAACTTGTGAGTACCCACCTGTTCAATTAGTGTAGACTTATTAACCCTGATCAGACTTAACATCCACCGTGTATTCATCTGCTTAACTAACTTCCTCTTCACGGCAGTGTATTCGAAGTGCTTACGAGGAGCAGGAGGGACATGGCCCGACTTCATGTGATAAACATTCCTGAATCTAGTGGGAACGGAAACATGGTTTGGAATAACCTTTCTCAGAGGATGTGGGCCCTAAATCTTGTGGAAGGAAGTGGGGTGCTAGCCTGCGTATTCTTCCACTCTGTCTCCTCCCTCGCTGACCTTGTCTGTAGGCTCTGCTTCCTCAACCCTCCCAGCAGAGCCGTCTTTTAAAGGACACATCGGAGCAACCCAGTTGCTCCTCAGAGACTCTCAGTGGTAGATTTCCCTGCTGTCCACAAATAAAGTAAAAAATTTGATAAGGCAGTCAAGTCTTCCTTTGAGTTCCCTAGCATCATCCCTGTGTCCTTTCTTGCCTCCCCGGAGGTTTGGAAATTCTCAGGGCTCAGGCACCAAGCCCCTACACTTCAGGCTGTTCCAATGACCTCTCTACCCTCTGCAGCCCACATGCTTTATGTGTCTCGGCTAGGACACAGCTCCCTCCATTTAAAGTCTTATCTCTATTCTCTTGTTAAAATCCTTCAAGGTCAAGTCCGTCTCATCCACAAAAATGCCTTGCTTCCTTGCAGCCCGTCTCCCACAGCACATTGCTGCCGTCCTTGTTAAGCCTCTCATTCCTTCTATCTATCCTCCGTCATGTTGGTTTGATCACACATTTGTTCAGTCCATGGATATTCAGGGGTGACCAGTTCTGGGCACTGTATCCAGCACCTGAGATGAAGTTGAGTGTGAGATTGAAGTTCCATCTCTTCCTGATTGCGTGGACAGTGAAGAACACCCCTCCTAGGACCTCAAATAACAGGGTGGGGGAGGGGATCAGAGCAACGGGAGCATCCTGAGGCAGGGGAGAAGAGCAGGCAGCCTGCTTCTCCCCCCTGCGTTTGCCAAACTGAGAATGCAATTTGAAGGAGTACGGAATTGCTTGGAACAAAGAGGAGCTGTTCAGAAGTGTGTATTAAAAAGCCAACGCAGGAAAAAGAGATTCCTCAGAAAGTTGTTCTTTCTCTAAAGGGAAGAAGAGCTGTGCGGGAAGCTATCTGAGGGAATGTGGCTTATGTGGAGCCGAGCTGTATCAGATGAAGTTGGAGATCTGTGGAAGCACTCAGCTCTGAGCCAAGAACACACTGGGAATCAATCAGTTGTATCTGTTAGTGTTGCTGCCATGTCACCTCTTTGTCTGCATTATGCAATCATTAATGTCAACTAAGTTTTGTAGTTCCCCTTCTCTAGGAGAGACCCTAAAACCAGTGGAAGCTCTGCATATATCCAACTGAACCCTGAATAGTTTGTGGGTTTCCCCACTCTACATTTATCTACAATATTTAGTTTATAAATTATAACCAGAATAAGGTTAACAATAACTAACACTAAAATAAAACAATTATAATAATATACTATAATAGCAGTTATATGAATGTTGTCTCTGTCTCTTTTCCAGCTACTACAAGGTTGGTAGTATATACCACATAGATACAGTGAACAGAAAAACGATTCATGTCCCATGCAGAATGAAATGACATGGAGAGATTTTTATCATGCTACTCAGAAGGATAATTGAAAATTCATAAACTTTTTGTTTCTAGAATTTTCCATGAATGTTTTTTGATCTTGGTTAATTAACTGAAACCATAGGAAATAAAACCATTGATAAAGACCCTACTGTACTTCCTAACCCTTTTGGAATTGGAGTCTTTGGGCTGGGAAATGCATTAGGAAGATATACTATTGGTTGAGTTTAGGCTTACGGTGAACTTAAAGGCAAAGCCAAGGGTTGTTCAAAGAGGACGGGCCACATAGGAGGTATATACCATTTATTAGGTGCTTGTCTTGGGTTAAGAACTGGGCAAAGTATGACCCTGATACATGTTATTTCATGTAATCCTTAAAACAATGCTCTAGCCTAGGTGCTGCCATTATCCTTGTACAGATTCTGACAGTGAGGTACCAAGAACCCAAACTGCCCAACATCACACAGTGAATAGAATCCATATGTTGACCACCTCTTCAGCTGTTTTGTCCATTCTAACCCCCCTTACCTGCCATGTCTATGGCTCTCTGAAAAGGTAGTGTTGAAGGAGATGTGGCCTAGGATGTTACCCCCAGGTCACAATAACAGAATTGAAACTCTGGGAAGTTAGATGATGTGTCAGTGTACTTGGATGTCAGGATGAAGGCCCTGTCTTCTGGCTACTACTCAAAGGCTTCTCCCATTGTACATGGCTGACTTGTTCATGAGCACAACTTCCACAGTATACATGGCTGCTGCTTCCACCCCTGGGCTCATAGAACCACCAAGCCCCAGCCAGGACTCCAGTCTTCAATTTACAGTCTTATTCTGTCCTTGTCTGGGTTATTCAAAGGTCAGTCAGCCTAATGGATGACGGTAGCTTTGTGACCCATGTTCAACTTGAAAGGCACAATGGCTGCCAGACTTCTGTTTTGAAGAGGAACTCTGATTGGAGCCAGAACAATGAATTAGGGATGTCTCTGTGATTAGTTTTAAAGAGTAGATCAGCTACAACTCAGAAAGATGGTGCATGGGAAACAAAAAACAACAAAGGAAACCTAAATTCCCAAATGGACTTCTCAGAAGTATGAAAGGTTTCTCTGAAATATTTCACCAAAGTCTTTTGAGGCCGTTAAGAAAGTGCCCAGGAAGAACCCAAAAGTATATTAATGCTTATTTATACACAGCAATTGAGTTATGGTGTCACTCTCCACCTAACTTGAATCACATTGAAGCAAGTATTTTGAAAATTAGATGCAAGTGTCCTGGTTTAAAAACGGGTTGGCTCGGTCACCCAGTACAACCTCCTGCCGTCTCCTAGTAAAAACTATGAAGACAGAGAAAATGTTACAGATACCATTTTAAATCTTTGAACAAGAACTGACAAGTGACAGCTAGAATGCAGGACAAGATGACAACCAAGTAAATGTCAGTGAAATTGTCCCGGGCGTGTAGATTTCTGTCCTCTTGTCCTGATATTAGGAACAGGGTAAAGCAGCTGGATGAAAACAGAACAGTAATAACAGAAATGAATGCTCATCTAATGCTGTCTATAGCATTTTGCATAAACCAAGTTCCAGAACTTCTCAACAACTCTAACATGGACACTATCATGTCTTCCACCTTTCAGATGGGAAAACGAAGCACAGAAAGGCCAGCAAGCAATTCATAGAGTCAAGATTACAGTACTTGTGGTCCAACTTTAGAGATAAAAGCAGTTCCTTCTCAGTAATCTGGGCAGCCATACATCTACATTGTCCAGTGATGAAGAAGAATAATGTTGAAACTTCAGTCCCAAATAGCAAAATACCCAATGGGGGACCAAGTCCAAGGCCAAGACCATAGATGCTCAAGTCTCTTATGTAGAGTGCTGTGGTATTCTTGTGTAACCTGACTCAGTCTCCTATATAGTTTAAGTCATTTCTAGATTCCATGTAATACCTAATATAAATATTACATAAATAGTTGTTTCTTGCATTATTTGAGGAATATGGTAAGAAAAAAATCTGGGCATTACATACAGAACACATTTTTCCTCTCAAATATTTTTGATCCTTGGCTGACTTATGATTTGGAGCACTTAGATATGGACAGCAAAATTTATATCTATGAATACCTTGTTCCCTTCTCAAACACATTATATTATAATTTGGAAGGAACATACATTCAAATGCATTTAACTACAGATAATTGAATAAAAGAATTGGTTTTTAGAGTTCAACTAAAGGTTTAAGAAATCCATGTATTTTGAGGTCCATAAGACCAGCAACAATGGAAAGCTAGTGCCGCCACAGGTCTGGAGAGGGTATGGTAGGTTTTTAAATGTGTGTGTGTGTGTGTGTGTGTGTGTGTGTGTGTGTGTGTGTGTTTATTGATAGGTACATGTGTAAGGGAGTGCACATGGAAGCCAGGGGTTGACATTTTCTGACCTCCTTTAGTGTTTTTTACCTTGTGTTTTGAGACAGGGATTCTCACTATGTGTGGAACTTGCTGACTCAGCTAAACTGGCTGGTCAAGAGGCCCCAGAGCCCGTCTTGTTGTCTTCTCAGTACCAGGGCTAGAGGCTCACACTGCCCCTCTTTACAGCAGTGCTGGAGTGCTGAACGGAAGTGCTTATGAGGGAAAGCTTGACCCAGTGAGCCATCTCTCAAGCTCTAAGGTGTGGTGGTGTTGAAGTGTGCTCACACATTTTTCTCCTTCAGTACTCTTCTCTGAATTCTTCTCTGCCTGGGTGGCCTGGACTTGACTCTGCAGCAATGGTTAGGAGATATAAAAGTGTTGACTTGAGATTGAAAGGCACATGGCTTCCTTCGTGTTCTCTCTCCTAAAGAGTATTTTCTTGGAGTAGGAAGGAATCCTCTACCACTCAGTACCCCTAAGTACCTACCACACGATAGGATCCTGAGGCCTTCTGCCAGGGACTGGGTGACTGCCATTGGATCAGCCCCAGTGGAGCCCCCAGAAGACAGCAGTTCAGCAGACACCTTGATTAACATTTCATGACAGACTCCAAGCCAGAAGCACCAAGCTAAACTGCTTCCAGACTCTGGAAAATGTGACGATAGATACTTCTTGCCAAGTTGGAGGCAGGATAATTTGCTACATTGCAACAGATATTTAATCCAAGGAGAAAAGTATTTCTAGAGAGGTGAAGGCTTCTGCTGAGGAGGAGCTTCCAAGCAAGGGCTGTTGACACTGAGGATGCTTTTGACACTGATGCTGTTGATACTGAGGATGCTGTTGATGCTGAGGATGCAGTCACAGCTAGAACAACATGGTCCAGGTTAGCATAGGGAGACAGAAGAAAGTCTATGTTTCTGTCAATGCATAAACTAACCAAGCCTAATACAAGGTAGAGGGCAAGTAAACCCCAGTGCAACAGATTATCACTGGGGCAAGAGTAGAGCTGAGCCTGTCACAGAACAGATGTTATGAAGCCAACAGAGAATATGGAGTATATTTTGATTAACCTCTTCCCTGAGCACTGTTCTGATCTGCCCTTGATCAGAGAAGGAGAACCAGTTGAGGCTCCATAGAATAGGGATGTCTATTGTGGATTGGCCCTTTGGGAACTGTGGAAGCTGTCTAAGTAGTTCATTCATGTGTTGCTGATTCTGTTTTAGGGGGACGGAGCCTAAAGTCATCAAGGCATATGGTACTGAGAGGAAGATGGACAGTAATTGGTGACAGTAGAACTGTACCCCCCAAAGACAGATTGGAGCCTGCATCAGTCACCTTCACCAAGTGTCTCTGGAGTGGGCTCTGTGGAGAAAGGGCTATACTCCCTGAACCACAACTAGCTCAAGATCTAGAAGAGCTACAGGTGTTGTCACATCTTATCAGGCTGGCAGGGAACACAACACTCTATGAGTGGCGATTGCATTCTGTTGTCCTGCACCAATTTGAGGAAAGTCTGGGCTCAAACTTGTGGCAATCCTCCTGCCTCTGCCTCTCCGAGGCTAGGATTAGAGGCATGTGCCACCATTCCTAGTTCACATGCACATTAATCTCACTCAACTGACTCTTGTGACCAAGCTAATCTAGAACTATGCAAAGAGAATTCTGAAACATAGTTCCAGCTAAACTAAGTTGATACAGTACAAACCTACTTGAGAACTTTCAAAGGGCAAAATATAATAACAGCAAAATAAAGAACTAAGAGAACAGCCTACCACAGCTAAACCAGTTTTGTTCCAGGGAAGCAAGGACAGTTTAGTGTTAGAAAAATAGTCTATTAATATACTGACAGCTTTTCAATATGAAAACCCACATGATAATTAGCAATAGATGACAAAAAGCATTCAGATAAAATGCAATATTCATGCATGATTGAGAAAACGAAATCTTCAGAGAAAACTAAGGATGGGAGTGTGATGGCTAATATTGGTTTTCAACTTGACAGGGTCTAGCATCACCTGGGAGGCAAGCCTCTGGGCGTGCCTGTAGGGCATTTCTAGATTAGGTCAACTGAGGCAGGAAGCCACTCCAACTATGGACTGCAATCTTACCAAGGACTACAATCTAGAAGAGGTACAGGCCCAGTGGCTGTCACATCTCATCAGACTAGCCAAAGGAGCATGGCATCCTATGAGAAGTATTAGGCTCTGGTGTCCCGCCCCAACTTTGTGAGTGTGAAGATGCTGGAACAAATAAAATGTGGAAAGTGAATGAGCATCACCGTGCATCTCTTCCTGCTTCCCGGCTGCAGATGCAATGTGACCAGTGGCCCAAGTGCCTGCTGCCATGTCTTCCCCAAGAAAAGCCTGCCCTTGAGTTCGCTTGTGGTCAGTTATTTTGTCTGTCGCAGCAACAAGACACGTGACAGACCCAGGAGGCTACTCAACAGGATGCATCTCGGGTGGAGAGCCTGTGTTTTCCTTCATGTTGAAACAGCAGAACCGTTCCCACCAGAATCGGGAGGAAGGAGCAGCTGCTTCCCGGACTCCATATCCCTGTTCTGTGAACTCCATCTGCTATGAGAAGACGTGAGGCAGAAACAAGGGGGATTGCTGCAAAGGAAGAGACAAAATGACTGTTATTTGCAGACAATGTGATTATATATCTTTTAAAACTAGAGCTGGAAGCACTTGACATCTCTTCTTAGTACATAAAATAGTGGCATAGCAGGAAAATGTACACAGTCCAGGGAGTCTCCCTGTGCCAGCAACACACTCAGACAACGTAATGGGGAAAGAAATTCAATTACGACTGACATTGGGAAACGTTAATGGCTGTGACATTGATATTTTTTAGGAACACAGACCATTTGTTTTGTTGAATGTCTCTCAACTTGGGTCTATCTATTGTGTCTCTGATTCAAGGTATTCATTTTTGGTAGGAATATCTCAGAAACTATGTTGTACCCTTCTCCATACTCTATTTAAGATAAACATGTTGTCATCCACCCCACCACTGTTGAATTCTTTGTTAGCCTGCTGTCCACAGTGCCTCTCTACTGTAAATGGCTAGTTTTCTCTTTGTAGTTAATTAAATATCTCATGGTAATTTATTTTGAAATCATGTAAATATCCTGTGGGTTTTTTTTTTTTTTTGGTCAAAGTTTCCCTAATCCTAACTATTTTAAATGATGGTACAGATGTGGTGAGGTCTGTTTTCTCAGGTGGTTCTTATGAGAACAGAACCTGGTCCCATGCTCCCAGAAGTCTTGGACTTATCCTCATGAGGAATGTTGAAAGTTGTAGCCTTTATCTAAGAATCCAGTTCTAGGATTTTATTCTATTATAAGTGATGAAAATAATGTATAAGGTACTGGTGGACAAGGAGCTACTAAATAATGTTATTTAAAGATACTGTTTTTGTGTGTGTGAATGTATGCATGAATGCACATGTGTTTAAGCATGTGTGTATTTGCGCATGTGTGTGTGCATACATGTGTGTAAGCATGTGTGTATTTTTTATATGTGCATGTGGGCATGTGTGTGTGTGTGTGTGTGTGTGTGTGTGTGTGTGTGTGTGTGTGTGTGTGTTTGCACATGTGCAAGGGATTTAACCCAAGGAATTCTTGCACATGTTAGACAAGCATTCTACTACCAAGATACATCCTGAGACCTCTTCCTCACTTTTTATTTTGAAAAAAAATATGCGACAGTGTCTCACTAAGTTGCCCAGCCAGACTTTGAACTCGTGAGCCTCCTGCCTGTTGGGAAAAGAGTATCTTGAGGGGCCAGTGTATGTTCAAACAACATGGCGCTGATATGGCCACACTGCCTCAGCCTCCCAGATAGCTGCAACTAAGTCAACACCTGCAAGTCTGATGAAGAGCTTCGAAAAGCTGGGTGTGTTTATTGAATTTAGTCTTTTGATGCACTGCAATTGTTTCCAAGGTTAGGTTTGTTTTGTTACCCTGCCCATCGAATGTTCCTTAAGCATGCTAGGAAGCTCCTTCCTCTGAACAAATCCACTGGCCCTTACGAGGGTAGTTTCACAGGTAATTCTCAGTTTTTCTTTTCTTTGCTCTATTCTTCCTGTGTCTGACAATAATATGTTTTTGTCATAGTAATAATAAAGCTTGCCGGGCGTTGGTGGCGCACGCCTTTAATCCCAGCACTCGGGAGGCAGAGGCAGGCGGCTCTCTGTGAGTTCGAGGCCAGCCTGGGCTACCAAGTAAGCTCCAGGAAAGGCGCAAAGCTACACAGAGAAACCCTGTCTCGAAAAACAAAACAAAAATAAAATAAAATAAAATAAAATAAAAAATAAAAATAAAAATAAAAAAAATAAAGCTTTAGAGAAATCCCATGTACAAACCATTTTTCCTGTATATCTTCCTCATGCAGTTTTATGGACAATGTGTTATCATTCTCAAATCAGGAACAAGAGTCCACGGAGCAGCTGACAAATCAGGGGAACCACGGAGTTCTCTTTTGTGGCTGTCCAAATGTGACATCTGATCCCAACACATCCATCTGGTCACACCATCTTATTTAGCTGGACTGATTTAACCAGCAATTGACCCAGGATTCCGGGAGTATTTTACAATTTGAAGTGTCTCACTTATGAAGTGATGGCCTTCTTATGGCCATTTAAATCTGATTGTAGAGAAAATCTTCAGGATTTCATTGAAAACTGAAGTCCCTTGGCCCCTGTAGACTGCTTTCCCTGACTTAGAAACGCTGCAGTAGACAGATCAGGATATGACTGATTCATCTGTTCTTTATCAGCACTTGACTGTAGGCCAAACACCAGGTAACACTGGCTAAGATACCCAGTGTGTGAGCTGTGCTGAGTGTCAAGAAGTGAGGATTCACGGACAAAGGGCATACATCTGGGACATGGTTCTTTTTTGAGACACCTGATTTTGTTTCTCTGTGCTTCCTTTTCCTCATCTTCCAAAGGAACAATTGTGAAGAACTGACAACTATCTTAGTCTATAGTTCTTCTGTGGTTGGTATGTTACTTTCTTTCACGCCTGGCACCCCAGTTCCTTTGAGACATGGAAATGCCAACAACCCCTGTGCCCTTGCAATGTAGCTGCAATATCAGCACCATAGGGCGCCTGAACAAGTTCATATCACAAGGGGGACTGTATTTTATTTTTGCCCTGACAACCATAAGCATTGAGAAAAACCTGCATTTTCATTTCATATCAGCAGAAACTTTGGACATCGAGCATGATCCAGTTCTTCTGTGTCAACTTGCTTCCCACTCCAACCCCGCTGAAAGACAATTGGCCACGCTGCACAGAGAGACTTTACAAATAAGGGTGCAGCTGTCAGGCATTATGCAAGAGGGCAGGTCGTAATACTCCAGGCTCAATAAACAAAGCCTCAGATAAATGTTTTGCAGTGACTTGGGAGAAATAGGTGACAAGGACAGTTCATACCCCCAGTTCCTTTGAAGATCATGCCTTGGGCTGCTAATTACAGTAATAGTCTTTTTGATGGACCCCCCCCCCAATGCCTGCCTTTTCAGGAAGAGCCATAGTAAGCACTCTGAATAAAATGAGCTCTTTACAGAACAAAATCAGATTGCTTTTAATTAAGAATTTCATAAATGCATATAATATGTTTTAATCAATCAATTCTTCCCCATTTCCCCTCACCACTTTTCCATTTCACTTGCATATTCTCTCTCTCTCTCTCTCTCTCTCTCTCTCTCTCTCTCTCTCTCTCTCGGAGACCACCTAATGCTGCCTGTGTGTGCATGGGTGAATGATTGTCTCCTGGATCATGGACAACCTCTCAGGGGCTGCATCTCTGGA
Source organism: Peromyscus aztecus (assembly GCA_902168405.1). Taxonomy (NCBI): domain Eukaryota; kingdom Metazoa; phylum Chordata; class Mammalia; order Rodentia; family Cricetidae; genus Peromyscus; species Peromyscus aztecus. The sequence continues at coordinate 798 of CABHPQ010164715.1, read as the reverse complement.
GAAAACAGACCCTCCTTCCTCCATCAGCCATCAATTCCCAGTAGCTGATTGGATGAGGATATGACGTCATGAGTCCCTCCATAATCCATGCTGGGATTTTGGCTGGCTTGGTCTTGTGCATGCTGTCACAGCCACTGTGAGCAATGGACCTCTCATGTCTGGAAAACACAGTTTCACTACAGACATACACTTCCTCTGGCTCTTACAATTCTTCTACCTGCTCTTCCATGGTGATCCCTGAGCTGTTGGAGGACGTGGGTTTTCTTGACCCCCGTTCTCTATCCCATCCCCACTTCTTATTAATTCTCAAGTTGCTTCATCTGAAATCTGCTTTGGATAAACTTGATAACATCACCAAAAATTTAATGTTTCCAGTTTTTTTTTTTTAATCAAATCAGGACTAGGAGGAAAACCATGTGTGTTAGGAACCAGTCATAGTATGGTTAAGGCAAATTCTAGGCATTAACCGACGTCACCTTGTAATCTGTCTTATTTTCATTTTGCCAAGAGAGAAGAATGTCTCATGGATTAAATGTGTTGCTCTAGGAATATACCTAGACAGTCTTCTTGATGCAGTCTGTGTTCTCGCTGCTATACCTTGGCTCCTAAGCCTGGGGGATTCTGGGTAAGCTGTAGTCTCTATTTCTTCTGCCAATATAGGAATGTTTATTCATCCAGCAGCATTTACTGAATATCCTCTCTATGTCAGGGATGTAGGAGGCACTAGGAAACTCTCCCCTGAGCAACAACAGCAAAGATGTATGAATGACTCTCCTTTCTAATGAGGAAGACAGACAG
>CABHPQ010164714.1:15884-42620 GCA_902168405.1 Peromyscus aztecus | reverse complement strand
GGGGAGGGTTTTGTTTTTGTCTTTCCAAGAAAATAAAAATATCCAACTGAGGAATCTAAAGACCTTTGAACAAATGAAGCATTGAAAAACGGGGTGGGGGGAGAACCATCCAAAAAAATTACCAAGCTAAGAAGTAATCTGGCCTAATGGTATAGAATACTTCTAACAGTGTAGCTAAAGTATTCCTGCCTGGTCCACAGTCAGGACAAATCTCTCTCACCTGCCAGTCCCACAGCCGCTCAGACCCAACCAAGTAAACACAGAGACTTATATTGCTTACAAACTGTATGGCTGTGACAGTCTTCTTGCTAACTGTCCTTATATCTTAAACTAACCCATTTCTATAAATCTATACCTTGCCACGTGGCTTGTGGCTTATCGGCATCTTTACATGCTGCTTGTCTTGGCTGTGGCTGGCAGTCTCTCCTTCCACCTTCCTGTTCTTTTCTCCTCTCTGTTAGTCCCACTTATACTTCCTGCCTAGCCACTGGCCAATCAGTGTTTTATTTATTGACCAATCAGAGTAATTTGACATACAGACCATCCTACAGCACTACAGGGTAAACTTTCATAAACCTTTCCAAATGTCTACGTTAACTGGTCTTTACAAAACAGATGGTTGTTAAATAGTCCTGACTTAATTAAAAACTAAAGCTAACTTTGGAGTTGGAGTGTGGTTTTCTCCTTCTCTAAACCCAAGCATGGTTGTTAAAAGAAAATTCAAAGTCTTTGTCTCATTTCAGAAGAGCCAACTGATATAGGACAGAAGAAAACCAAATTCTTGTGACTATTATATTGTCAGTAATCTCATATGCCTCAAACTTATTTTGACTCTTTAAAACTTTTTTTAGGTATAAGTACTGTCTCAAACTTTAAACTTTCTGTTTTTATATTAATGATATTATAAAGTACTAACAAATTCTAACCTTAGGTTTCATGTAGCTTCCTATACATGATTTCAGGCTTGAGTTTAAACAGATATTTAGGAATTAAGCCTAGATATCCTGGATGTATTTAATAAATCATGGTCCTTTATCCTCCCTAAGGTTTACAGCATATGACACTTGATATTTTTAAGTTTTCTGCAGTGAATGATAAATATTGCTAACAGTGGTCTCTGAAGTCTCCAAAAGGATTATGGAGCTCCACAGTGATGATTCTACTCAGGTTGTGATAATTCCACTAAGCCAATAAATACCACCCAAAGATTGGCTTTGGATGACAAACTGCTCAGGAAAATTCCAAGGGCCCCCCAGAGATGCGATCATCCCCCAGACAGCAGGAAGTAATTTTAAAAACATGATGCCTACGATCTCAAGAGGTGAGGTGGACGTTTTTTGGTCTTTCACTGGATTATAGATATTTGTCATAATGTGGTGGGGTGGTGGTAGTAGTTACAAGTTGTTATTGGGTATGATCAAAAAAAGGGGGAGGATAGATATGATAGCATAAAATGGTATATTATTGAATATTCTTTCAAACCAAAAAAGCAATTACTAGTTTTAAATAATTTACATTGTTATGGATTTTTATGTATTGATAAAAATTAAAAGTTATTTGTGTTATACTGTAAATATGTTTCTACTGTTTAAGATATTTTTGTGTATTTGATACAAATTTAAGGTCATTTTTGTTATACTGTACATCTGTTTCTATTTTTGCTTAAGGCATTACCTATACAGTGTAGCATGAATCTTAAAGACTCTTATTAATAAAAACAAACCCAAGGCCAGTTATTGGGGTGAGCGCTGGAAGATCAGAGAAGCAGAACAAGTCACGGCTTCCTCACCTCGCCAATTCCTCAGCTGCTCCTGTTTCCTCAGACTGGATGCCTCTCAGCTGAACTGTGCTGCTCAAAAGCCTAAAAGCTTAACCAGCTCTAGTTCCTCGTCCTCAGGCCTTATATACCTTTTTGCTTTCTGCCATCACTTCCTGGGATTAAAGGCTCACTTCCTGGGATTAAATGTGTGAGTCACCATGCCTGTTTCCAGTGTGGCTTTAAACTCACAGAAATCCGGATGGATCTCTGCCTCCTGAGTTGTAGGACTAAAGGCGTGTGCTACCACTGCCTAACCTCTATGTTTAATATTATGGCTGTTCTGTTCTCTGACCCCCAGATAAGTTTATTGGGGTGCACAATATATCAACCACAATACAGCTTGCATCTATATAGGGTTTTTTTTGTTGTTGTTGTTTGTTTGTTTTTTGTTTTGTTTTGTTTTTTGCAATGTGGAGTTTTAGTCCTTTAAAGCTATTTAGGATAATAAAGAAGCACAGGTTAATGGTCACCTACAACTATCAAACTTACAGTCATGTTAGTTAGGTTTTCTAGGTATACAGAGATATATTAGACATAATCTTCAAACACTTCAAAAATCTACAAATTATAACATTTAAAATGTTTTAATAACTTAGATTTTTCTTGACATGAGATACATCTGCTCCTGGCAGCACTGATCTATTTCTAAAGAGACTGATAGGCATCGAAGAAACTCCATATGGCGTTTGCTTTCTTTGTGGCATAAGCTAGCCATTAGGGCAAGAAACTGCCTTTACCTCTGTAGCTGAAGTTTTCCTGGTCCTGCCTGGCCCACAGTCAGGACAAATCTCTCCCACTCATGTCCCCCAAGTAAACACATAGAGACTATGTGTTATATTACTTATAAACTGTATGGCCATGGTAGGCTGCTTGCTATCTGTTTTTATATCTTAAATTATCTTTCCCACTCTGCCTTCCTGTTCCCCCAACTCTCCTCTCTGTTGTCCCGCCTATACTTCCTGCCTGGCTACTGGCCAATCAGCATTTCATTTATCAATCAATCACAACAACATATATTTACAGCATACAGAACATCCCACAGCATACTTAGACTACTGGCAGTACACTGTCCAAACTGGACAAGTAGAACACACACAAAAAAAGATGACTGCTGAACTTTGCAATGACAGGGTAGGACAATCCTTCAAATTTTCTTGCTTCTGAAAAAGGTCTGTCAGATGTTCTAGGCCTGTAGGCCAAAGATGAATGCCCTAACATTGCAGAGGAACCTTGGGTGACTGTCCAGGCAGCCAGCTGTTTCTGTCATTTCTCACATTTTTTGGAAGTCACTTGCTTGTACTTCCTGTTTACTAAGGTAATATTATTTCCTTCTCAGATATTTGATGGGATTGAAGACCAGAGAGTTACAGTTACAGTTCTCCCAAATCTTGGCAAAAGGCATATCAGGTACAAAACTTCAGAGTCTTCAAGATAGGACAGCTAACGGAATAATCTCTATAAATTTGCCAATTACTGAGGTACAAGACACTGAGAATGTAATTCTAACTTGATAATAATTCTTGTTGTATGCAGTTTCATTTTTGTTAAGCTTATTACTTTCCTTTCTTTTTGGAAAATATTTGATAATAATTCTTATTGTACATGGTTTTTCTATGTTACAGTTAGAACCTTTCCTTCTTAATTAGACAAAAAGGGGCAAATGTTATGGGAACTATGTCACCAGTCAGCTCCAATTGAGAGAAGTGTTTTGGTCCAAGAGGCAGGGTTTTCATTGGGGATGAATGTGACTGAGAGAGAGGTGGACCTTTTAAGCAAGGAACGGGCAGCAGTGGTGTAAGTGTCATCTTGTGACTCGGTTCAGCTTCCCCATTTGTCCTTTAATATTTGTGCACGGATTTTGTGTCATAATAAATGATAAAGAAATCTTACATCACTACCACAGAGTGTTTACATTTGAATTGGAAAAACAGGTTTGCAAAGAGACTCAGAGTTGGGAATTAGTTGCATAAGCATTCAAGAACTATTACAATAGAAGAAAAGTAGACTCAGTAGGGAGGTGGGTCCAAACATGAGCAAAAAGGTCAACATTTACAACAAAGAGATATATTTACAGTAGGGTTGTGAGTAGAAGGAAAATTATTAATCAGTCAAGGATATTGAGACCATCTGTCCCTTCATTCTGATTATAAATATTGTTGATAAATTGGCCAAAGTATAGAGAATAAGTAACTGTGGCATGTTCTTCCCCAAATATTATATCTATAAGATGACGTCCACACCCAGGGTTCAGAGGGTACTGCATTAGAGGAGTAGGAAGGATTGTAAGAGCCAGAAACTCTGGAGGTACTGTTTGGAAATAGTGTCCTTTCAATATGACAACCATATTGCACATCTCAGAAATATGGTTGCCTGTGTAAGACTATACAAATTGACAAGCAAGATTTCTGCTGAAGACAGAGTAAGTAAAGTTGAATCATTCTCTTTAAAATGATTTCTGCTGAAGACAGAGTAAGTAAAGTTGAATCATTCTTTTTAAAATGCTTTCTCAATATTCTTACTACAACTACATTAAACAGACTAAGTGAAGATGAGGACAAAGGAGAAAAGCAAGGTAATTAGATCAAAGTTTGTTCAGCTAGCAAGTCTCTGTCAGGCTCTGCACTTTCTAAATGGTCACTAACTTGATATTTACTATTTCACTTTGGTTAAATTACCTAAGATATTTACTTTTTTGTTAATATTGCCCCCTACACTATCACATTTCTAAAAAAAAAAAAATGCGATTTACCCTTGAAGTATATATCCAATGTTGTCTTTTGCCCTAAACTTTTCATGTCACAGTATATTACAAAATCAATATATTGTTAAAATTAGGAAAAATATACTGATCTAGTAGCAAAGTGCTCTTATTATATAATAATGTACAATCTGCAAATTTTTAAACATTTTACCACATAATAAAATATATACTTTTTATTGAGCCAAATAATCTTTATTTAAATTCAAGGTTAGATACTTTGCATCAAGTGGGAAATTGATGAGTGCCTCTTTACATATATAAATAGACATCTTGGAAAGAGTCTTCAACCACTTTTTGCTTTTTTTTCTAGGAGAATGGACAGAATAGAATAGCATAGAACAGAATAGCATAATTAAAAATACACTTAATAGTTAAAACTGAAAAACAACACATATTTAATTGTAGTATTAAGGACAAGGTTTGAGGGTGTTCTTTGGCGATATGTAAAAATGTATTTTAAGTTTCTAAATAACCACAGAAATACTTGTTCATCTGATTTTTTACACTGATGTCTATGGAAAAAGGAGAGTTAGTTTGTCTACAGAAATTGCCAAATACCCTCGGAATAAGACTAATGTGCTATGTATTCTTCCTCCAGAAAATTTTTACATTGAAGATGGCCCCTTGAAACAAAAGAGCTGGCCCTGGTGGTGTGAACATGAGTGATCAGAATCTGAGGACCTGAGAGTAGGCAAATTGGCCCAACTCCTTGATGTAGGATGCATTGGGTGAGCCAGCTGAGGCAGTGCTGGAGAACTGGCCCAGGTAGTGATAACGAGGGAAAGCTGACAGGCTGTCCAACCCAGCTACCACCCAGGCTGAGAACCAGGACTATAAGATGGCCCACCCCAATATCAACCTGTTGGAGCATATGAAGGGGGCAAACCTACAGATTCAAACTGCAGGATCTCTATGACACAGGACAACAACAGGATATCCAAGAGGAGCCCCAGTGAGAGCCCATTATTGTGAAGTTGCAGAACCTAGAGGCCTCTAGCAAGACCAGTGACTCCTAGTAATGAAAACTTGTAAGTAAAGATGAATGGACTAAAGGGTAAACTGTGTGACTCAACAGGCCACACTACAGCTTCCTTGACAAGATTCTTCTCCTTTATCTTGTTTTTTGTTTTTGTTTGTTTCTTTATTTGTTTAGTTTTGGAGTTTCTTTTAAATTTGGTTTTGTTTTAGCGGGTAGGTTACAAGGGCAAAAAGCAGATGTGAGGGGGACAGACAAGTGGGATTCTGAATGCATGATGCGAAATTCACAAATAATCAATAAAAGTAAAAAAAAAAAAGATGGGCCTTTTTCTAGAAATATTTGTGTATCTACATTTTCAGATACGTATTAGACTTGAATTCTGTCTGATAAGTTTACCCTGTACCTACTTCTCTTTCTGAGTGAGAGTTGGGACACAAAGATCAAGAAGGACCAGAAGCTGGCATGTGTGCTATAGTGCAAAAGGAAAAATTGGCTGGAAACAAAAGATCATACAGAAAAATAAATCAGTCCAAGGCAGCATAGAGGCATTCAACAACGGGCTAGTGGAAGTAAGTGCTAAAGAAAAGCACAGAATGGAAAACTCCCCTGAGACCACCTTACATATTGTGAATTGTAGAAAGCGTTCAACAAAATGCCAGTGAGAGAGCACTTGATCAGAAAGTCAGTTGTGAAGGTCCCTGAGCTGGATGGAAAAGTCAAACATGGGCTGGTCCTAGGAAGAAAAGAAGTGTACTAATTAAAACAACAATGTCTTTGGGAATGTTTCACTCAGTTCATAACAAGAGACAATTGAAAGAACAGGACCCAGCTGCAAACTCAAACTGTGGGTCTAGAAAGAATAAAAAAAAAAAAAAGATTTTGAGGGAACCATTGTACTCTGAACAGATAATTTAGAGAGAATGACTTGCCTGTTAGTTATCAATTAGACTAGAAATGATGATGAAAACATGTGGCAGAAATGCATTCTTAAATCCCAGGACTGAGCCTGAAGCAGGGAGACTACATGCTCTAGACTAGCCTGTGCTGGATCTAAGGATGGGTGGAGGAAAGCACCAACAGTATACTTAAATTTTATTTACATTTGGAATGATGTATTGTATGTATTTAGCCTAACAGAAGAAGTTGGTTTGCTTCTGGTTTTGAAATTTCAATCAAAATTTACATAACTCATCCCATATCCACACTACCTCTTGATTTTTAACTTAGCTAATTAATGAATGGAATTTTTAGTTTCTTTGCTCCTGAGGATTATGTTAATGTAGACTTCTAACTTGATATGTACATTAATTTCAGCAGCTTCTTCCATCATGATAATTCCCCATTTCCTTCCCTAATTGTTCCATCTCCCAGTCCATCTGCACAAGCCTACTCTCTCCCATAGAGTATTCATGAACATGTTTTTCTCAATCACTCATCTTCCCAAAAATCAAAGCTTGAGAGACTGTATTGCTTTGTTAGACTGTTTCATGAAATGATTGTTTACATTAAGTATAATTACACTGACCATCCTGAGTTAAAGATAAATATGAAAAAGGAAAGAAAAATAAGGAAAAAAATACATAAGTATTACAATAAGTTCTCCTTCATTTATATTTGTTCTAACAGCTGAAAGCACAGCTCTTATTTCTCTCAGTCAACAGAAGAAGAGGCACTGGGTGATGTAGGTGCCAGGAAAATTTAGTTCAGTTCTTTGGTGGGCACTGATTAGGTGTCTGATGACTTGTCAGTCGTGACATTAACCCAGTGCTTAACACAGGCCCTGTCACTGAAAATGATGGTCACCATATATAACCAAAGGGCAGTGCAACCCCAAATTTGCACATATACATCTCACCCACTGGCTATAAACTAGAAGCCCCATACCTCCCTCCTCAGTCAGAATCCATCCATTAGAACACAAGACTAAAGTGAAGGAAATATATTACTTACTGTATTACTTATTCAGCATAAGATGATAAAACTCCAGAGCAGCCAAATGGGAGAGAATCATAAAGAACTGTGGGGAAGGCGAGTTCATCTTCCCTGCCTCCTTTTACCACTGTAGCTCCCAGGGACCTTCTCACGTTTACCACCTAGATGCTTTACAAACCTCATGCTTAAGAGTTTCTACAAGGCTTCACTAAGCTTGGGGATTGAACAACTTGTTGATGTTGATTAAGTCAATGAGGTGGAGTGAAGAAAGATGATCCAGAAATAAGACTGTGCATATAGTTTCATCTGGCAGCCCACTCCCCATCCATTTCATTTTTACAAAAACAAGTTTTTAATCTAAATGTTGGGAGGGTTGAGAGGATTTTGTTATGAAGATTATATTTGCTGTCTGAAAATCTTTCAGGGTTAACGAAGTTTGTTCAAAGCACAAAGAAAGGTACCCAATATAGATTTTCTCACAAACTAAGCAGCATAGTCTCACTTAAAGGAGGAGGACACATTGACTCAGGATAGACAAAGCTTTGCCTAATGTCTTGTAGGTTCTGCAGCTCTGAGATGCTAGGTCTTTCTTTATTTTTAATTTTATTTTTTATATTTCTCTAAGAAATATCAGCTATGACTTTTCTTCAAAATATTTCTTTTTGTCTTGCATGCTATACATACATAAGATCAACAGTAATTCACCCTCAGTCCCTGTTCATTAGATGTTGTTTACCCTTTGCTTTTCCTTCTCAAGGGACTCCTCCAGCAAATAGTGCTTCACTGGTTACCTTTTTTTTCCTATTCCTTAAGTGAGTTCTTTAGTTTACTATTCTTTTTTTCATAAAAAAAAAATCAAGCCCCACCAGAATTACTTTGGAATTCATTAACATTTTGAACTTTATTGTAATTGAAGACCTTTCCCTTTCTTTAAAGAGTTAATATTTAAGTGTTAGTCTTCATGTAAATGCCTTCTTCAACTTTTATGCCTGGTATTTTCCTTTTTGCTTAGTTCTTCATACGGAAGGAAAGGATTCTATTGAGGGAATTCTGGCATTAGTAATTGGGCTGTGGTTTCTGTGAAGCACAGAACAATGGAGAGAGAAACCAGCAGAAAAGAGTATGCAGAGAGAAGGAGCAGGCATTGCCCATGGGGATTTGGTGTGGTAGCTGGGACTGAGCTTTGGAGCAAAGCTCCCTTCACATCCCTTGCAACTGAACTAGTGTGAACTTTGTCCCAGCAGGAAAGTGTTCTGCAGCTGTGCCTGCCTCTGAGGAGGTTTGATGAGAACACAGTGCAGGCTCCTCTGGTATTGAAACGCACTCTCTATCCATATTCTGAGAGCTGCACTTGAACCTTTGTTGCCTGACCTTGTCCTGGCTAAGGCTTATTTCTACTGCCTGGTATTCTTACTTGGAATGTTTTTTTTAATATTCTATTTAAACTGATTCGCAGGTGAACTTTCTGCTAACTCCTTATCACACAGACTTGTTGGTATTTCCCTACATCCAATTGCTTCTTTATTGTATGTTGCAGAACTGCTTCATCAATTTTGTCAATTGAGTGAGAAGTTTATCGACAAACCAATCAAATAGTCGGGTTTAAGTCATCATTTTGAAATCAAAAGTCTTTCATTATTTCAGCAGTCGTATCAATCAGCCTTGGGGGAAGGAAGTTGTAGTTGAATTTCTTCATTGTGTTTTGCTCAGGAGTGAAACGTTTGCTGGGCTAAGAATTTTTTCATGTTCAAAAATCTCACATAAATACAAATACCAAGCATGCAAACTGAAGTCTGATTTTGCCTAGTAGCCATAATGATTTGTAGCTATCAATGTATGTAATTAAGTACAAAAACATAAGGAAGAATAATTAAGTAACGGCAAGATTTTTCTCTAATTTACATCTTTTACATGTTCAAGAACGTAAAGAGAAAGCGTATTTAAATTATCCATATGATATTTATATTGACCAAATCCAGTTCTATATATTAGACCATTTAAATTTAATATGTGATTTATGTTCTCACAAAATAATTATCAATTAGAATTAATTTAAAGCTCCACATTTTCAGCAGACTTATTGGGAAGAAAATAGCTATAGAAACACTTACATACTTGAATGTCTCCTTAAATTATCAGTTGGTTTAATTACGTGATAGCGTTTTGTTGTCTGTTGCAAAAATGTGTATATATATATATATAATGCAATCAGTGAAAAAACAGTCCATGAATTTGAAATCAAGCAAGGAGTGTGTGGGTGGTTATGGAGGTAAGAAAAGGAAGACAGAAATGATGTAATTATGATCTTGAAAATAAGAGAAAAAGTTCATTTTGTTTTTGTTCTATAAGGTTATAACTGTGTGGTTTTAGTAAATACTAGCAATAAGCTATAACTGTAACCTGTTACAATGTGTTTCATACATGGTAAATGACAAAAAATATATCAAAAGATCAAGGTACAGCAAGTGTTTGAAATTCAGATGTGATCACAGTTGTCTTTCAGGTTTAGTAAAGTTCAAATTACCACAAAGGAATAAGGGACAAATTTTAGCATAAAGAACTATCAACTAGAAGAAACAATGTCAGAAGGAATCACAGAATGAGGTTTTACCCAGATAGAGTAATCTGTGGTAATAAATAAATAAAAGACTACAATAAGATAATTGAAAGTAAGATTCATTTATTTTAATATTTGATTATTGTATGTTTATTGTATGTAATATTATTCTATTCAAATATACCTTCTATATTGAAAAAACAGCATTTCAGTTTATCTTAAGTTTTACCCACCAAATGGTTTTGATGTGATTTGAGGAAGATTGACATATGATCTGCAAAAAAGAAGTAAAAGTAGATCCAGCCCATAGTGCTGATGTACAAGCAAGAATGGAAACAAAGGAGACTAGAACACCCACCAATTGCTCCCATTTTATATAGGAGTTCAAAAATGTGAGGTGTTATCTCAATTATGGCTAACAATGTTGCAAGAATGGTATTAAGATAGATGATAGGTATTTAGAAAAAATACATTTACAATAATACCATAAATAATAATAAACTCCAAATGGTTTGTAGATCAAATGAAAAATAATATAGAACCACAAATGTAGCAGAAAAATGAGTGAATACTTACATAACCTGGATATAGTAAAGAATTTTCTAATAATGATATAATGCCAAAATTCAACAAAATCTAATACTATTCTTGCTGTAAGTAGTGTTGAATACCCTTCAAATGACAAAAAATTCCATGATCAATAGAGAAAAAATATGTTCTAGGATGAAGGATGTACCACATGTATAAATAAAAACTAGATATACTTAAAAGAACTCTTAATTGAATAGTAGAAAGACCATTGGTATATTAGAAGAATATGAAAAAGATATAAAAAGACAAATTTTGAAATGATAGAAAGTGACAAGGGCTTCATAAATGGTAAGAGAAAAAGCAGAACACACTACAAAGAGATACAATTCCTCATGCCTGATTGGTAAAAAGTAAGCAAATGAAAGAGGGCTTCTAGTGACAATGAGTCCACGTTTACAGTGTAACATGTTAAAAGACCATGTGGGCACAAGGGCATTTTAACAAGTCAGAGCATTCCGTGATTCATGAAGCTGGCACACCAGAGTGTAAGCAGTTCATCCCCTACTGATTGGGTATAAAGACAAATCTCTAAAAGGGATTTTGTAACATTAAGGCAGGGATAATGTCTTTTACTAAGTAGAAATTTCCTGGTAAGAGCTAATTTGGTGGTTCCTTTTAGGTAAGGCTGATATTTTTTTTCACTATGTTGAGTTAGGCTTCAGTTGTTTTAGATAGGAACCCATAGCCCCACAATTTTCCAATTGTTTTTTAATGGGATTCTTTTTAAAACAAATATTTTTATTTTATAATTAATTTAATTTTACATATCAACCATGGATTTCCTTTTCCTCCCTCCTCCCACCCACCCCCCAGTCTTTCCCCCCCAATCCACCCCACATTCCCACCTCCTCCAAGGCAAGGTCTCCCCTGGGGAGTCAGCCCAGCCTGGTAGATTCAGTTGAGGCAGGTCCAGTCCCCTCCTCTCTACACCAAGGCTGAGCAAAGTGTCTTAGCATAGGCCCTAGGTTCCAAAAAGTCAACTTATGCACCAAGGACAGGTCCTGGTTCCACTGCCTGGGGGCCTCTTAAACAGTTCAAGCTTATCAACTGTCTCATTTATCCCGAGGGCCTGGTCCAGTTCCATGGGGGCTCCTCAGCTATTGGTTCACAGTTCATGTGTTTCCACTAGTTTGGCTATTTGTCCCTGTGCTTTTTCCAGTCATGGTCTCAATATCTTTTGCTCATATAATCTCTCCTCTCTCTCACTGATTGGACTCTTGGAGCTCCACCTGGGGCTTGGCCATGGATCTGTGCATCTGCTTCCATCAGTCACTGGATGAGAGTTCTATCATGACAGTTAGGGTGTTCAGCCATCTGATCACCAGAGTAGGTCAATTTGGGCTTTCTCTCAACCATTGCCAGTAGTCTATAGTGGAGGTATCTTTGCGGATTTCTGGGGACCTCTCTAGCACTCTGCTTCTTCCTATTCCCCTGGGGTCTTCATTTATCATGCTATCTCCCTCCCCATTCTCCCACTCTGCTCCTGATCCAGCTGGTACCTTCCGCTCCCCTAAGGTCTCTTTCCCTGGACCCTTGCCTTCCATTACCCCACCAGGCCCAGTTTGCTTATGTAGATCTCATCCATTTCTTTTCATTGGGCAATCCCTGTGTCTTTCTCAGGGTCCTCTTTACTAGGTAGCCACCCTGGAGTTGTGAGTTGCAGTCTGGTTATCCTTTGCTTTACATCTAGTATCCACTTATGAGTGAGTACATACCATGTTCGTCTTTCTGAGTCTGGCTTACCTCACTAAGGATGACTTTTTCTAGTTCCATCCATGTGCCTGCAAACCTCAAAAACACTGTAGACAGTTTATTTTGGAGAGGATGTGGAGCAAGGGGAACATTCCTCCACTGCTGGTGGGAATGCAAACTTGTACAGCCACTTCGGAAATCAATATGGCACTTTCTTAGAAAATTGGGAATCAATCTCCCCCAAGACCCAGCTATACCACTCTTGAGCATATACCCATGAAATGCTCAATCATACCATAAGGACACTTGCTCAACTATGTTCATATCAGCATTGTTTGTAATAGCCAGAACTTGGAAACAACCTAGATGCCCTTCAACTGAAGAACGGATAAATAAAATGTGGTACATATACACAATGGAATACTACTCAGCAGAGAGAAACAATGACATCATGAGGTTTAATGGGATTCTTACCTAAACTTCGATCTAATTAGCCATCAGCCTGGTTTTCTTTTGTCTTGTTATAGAACTTCTAAATTGTGACATCAGGTGCAGAGAAAAAATTTCCATTCTCCTCTTTATTCTTGACATGCAAGTAGATGGCCTAGCCTGGTACTGATAGCTGCAGATTTGAAGAAAAACCTCAAAGAAAAAGTGACACACCAGGTAGATTCTAATAGTGATCACTGGGCCTCCATTCCAAACCAACTAACATTTCTATGGAAACAAAACTTCAAAAGTTAATCGCTAATATATAAATTTGGATTTTGAATTCAGAGAACAAATAGTCACCGATATTGATAAGTCTGAATTCAAATTTCATTTTCTGGTGTGAAATTGTATTACTCAGTAAGGCACTGAGCTTTGGAATGTCTGTTGAACAACCCTAGAAAGCATGACACTCAGTGGAATATATATTCCGAACATGCCCCAGGCTTTTCATCATATGAAAATGCCTAGAAGCCATCAAAGAAGACAGGAGCCTCAGCTATACCAAATCATCTGGTGATGGATGTGCTTCCTGGCCTCCAGAAATATGACAAATGAACGGTCGTTTTTTGTAACTGTAGCACTGTATTAAAGTAGTATTAAATACTCTTCAAATGGTCTAAATCAATGAAGGCAGTTTGAACTAGAAACTGAAGTGTTTCTAAAATTGAAATGGATTCAGACAACTAGACTATTTCAAAGAAGTTTTCAATTGAGTGTTACAAATAGAAGACGATATCAGAGCTAAGAAGACACTTTTCAAAAATGTCAGATTTTCACATAACATCACTTCAAGTAATTGCTTTTATATTAAGTTTTCAGTGCCCAAATTCATAGGAAAACTGTTTAGACATAAGGACTTCCATGACTTTATGTCCTTTAGAAATGTTCTGAGGAGTATGAACTCATAGATTTGCTTTGGAAGATATTTTTTGTTAAAACATCTAACACAAACACACACCAAAAAAAAAATTCTTATAATTTGAAGATGATGAGTGTGACAAGAAGAAACTGTGTAATGGCTGAAGCTTAGATAGCCTTGACTTCAAAAATGTCTTTCAGAAATTTGTAGTTTATTTACCTGGATTATGAGAAAACAATGAACTCATAGACTTAAAAGTATTATAAGACTTCTGTTGTCAGGAAAATCTTAATATGTGAGGTTTGCCTCACTACATTTCAATTTTAAAATCATCAAGACAAGTTTCTAATATTAAAGAGTTGTATTTTATTGACTTAGAAAACAAGGCTATAGTTACAGACTCAGGAATGTACTATCATCATGGGCTACAACTAAAGGGGTAGAAAGTACACATCTGAGTTAGCATTTTTCTGGCAACACTACCACATCTTACTGTCTTTTAAAACCTTCTTTTCAAATGAGAAATAAGCTCAGCATGGTGGTTCATATTTGAAACTTTACCATTCATGGGACAGAGGCAGAACACTATGGCCAGGTGAAGTCCCATGAGGCCTATAGTGTGTTCTAGGCCAGCCAGATCTATACATTCAGACTTTGTCAAAATAAGACAATATTGTAAGAACTTAGCCCTAAGTACCATTTTAGGTGACTATCAAGCACCCTGATATATAATATGTTCTTGATAGTTGATTTTAGGTGATCATCAAACTTTTTGATATGTAACACGTTCTTGGTACTTTTAAATTCTAAACATTTCAGTTTAACTTATGAATAGTTAGGGAGTGAACTTTTTCTGAACATGTTATTTTTCTAGTTGTTAATTCCTAATTTAATTGTATTGTTGTTAGAATAACTTTATGTGTGTGATGCAATTTAAGAACCCTTTTGAATCCATACTTTCCATATACTCTCTTTAAAAGAATGTGTAGTTTCTTTAGAATTCTTTTCAAATTTGCTATACATTTTTGTATTTACAAATGCTGATTTTATGTTTTAAACTGACATTTATAAGTATTCCTGTTTATTGGGTAGAAAGTTTCCTTAGACTAGACTTTATAATTAGTTTTTTTTTAATTCCTACAGTAACAGGTGGCACACACGTGTAATCTCAGCATTGGAGATGACTATGTGGAAAGGTCACAAGTTTAAGACTAGCCTGGGCTACCTGGTGAAAACCTCAAAACATCTTTTATAGCCTTAGTTGCTTTATTCTGCTCAATATATCAGTTTTTAATAGGGGTCTCCTAAATCTTCCTTCCTTTTTTTTTTCTCATCCTACTGAACTTTATTATGTAGATTTTGAAGTATATGATTATATTATTTACTATTCTTTAATTAAATACAATAAATCATAATTTCACACTGTTGTCATCATTAACTAATAAAGTTCATACATTTACCTCTGTACAAATTGTATCTCATGTCCATTTATAAAGAGAATACGAAGTAGTCACCAGCAGCTGCCAAGCAAGTGACAGACTGACCTCCAGGCTGCACCACCAGCACCCACTGGATTCTGTTCCTCCAAGACCCACTGTCTAACGTCATGCACCTGATCATCCTCCCTGTGGCTAGCCCTCTTCCAGAACCCCAGCAGACTACATAGACATAGGCACAACCCATACCAGCTAGAAGAACAAGTGAGTGGCTGGCCTCCCAGCTTAACTGCCCCAATGAGCAGACCCTAAACCCCAGGGCACACTCTGTGCACCTCCCCATCCCATCTCAGCACCAGCAAGGCAGCTGGGCCCTGCCTCATCTCTGGTGGAAGTCTACCACTCTAGTGCAGTCCTCAGCAGACAGCAAGCAGGTGAGAGACCTGCATGCAGGCAACATGCCACCACCACTGCCATTGCACTTTTGCCATAATGAATTCTTGTCATCAAAACCAAGAAATAATTAAATATAGTGAATAGTGGAGCTGTGTGAAAAAGACTATGGATATAAGTTTAATTACGATTTTCTTATGGTCAATGAGACATTGACCGTTCTTCTTTAAGAGGGTCTCATCTGTGTCCCAGGGTACAAATTTGATGGTCCTGAATAACGAGATTGTGTAATGCTTAAAAAGTTAAAGACCACAGTGACAGTATAATGACTTTCCAGTGTTTCTTCCTATTGTAATAACAAAAGTAAAAAATCACATTCCACTCCATCCTTATTTTCAACAGAATCACAGAGATCACTGAAATTTCAAAAGAACTGTATGAAAAAGGGAGAAAAATCACTAAATCTGGCATCTAAATTGGGTTGCTGCTGTCCATTTCTAACTCACTCTAAGATTCTGTGGCTTAGATGGGCAGTGATAAGGTTTGCAAAACCAAATTAAGATACTTAGGTGTGGATCTAAGTTCACTTGACATTATTTCTGTAAACACTGAGGGCAGTTTAATTCCACTTGTATACATACTTTAATTTGTTTAGGTTAGATCATTGGCCACACTGGCTATACTAGAGGCCCTCCAAAATGTGTCTGATGATAAGGGTTGGGCATGATTTCAATAGAAATCTTCTGACCACAGATATTAAGAAAATAAAGAATTTGAAAAGTTAGTTCTCTTCCATAATGACATGTTGACAAAAGGGATAAGAGAACAGATTACAATATAGTAATCTTTAAGACAAAATGTAACCTTGAAATATGAAGGAATAAACTCATTATCTTTCATGAAATCAAAACAAACAAACAAAAAGAAACAATCTTGCTCTCCTAATAGCTATGTAGCAAACAGCTGGGTTTTATTCCTTTGGCACAAAATAGCCCAGGTAACCAAAGAATCTAACAGCTATCACATGGTGAAAGGAGGAAAGTCTAATCCATTCTGCAATGTTGCAGAAATCAACAGTTAAGAATTAATCTATATAAAAAATAAGCAAACACTAACACAATCAATAGAAGGCCTTTGTTCTACATTCAGGAGGACTGGAAGTAGAATTCCAGCATCCACATAACAAGCCAAAAAACAAACAAACAAACAAATAAATAACAAAGAAAATCCCTCAAACACCTGCAACTCCAACTCAGAGGGAAGGCAAGCAGATGTAGGAAGGTGTTGGCTTCCAGCCTAGCCAAGGAAATGGAAGACTGCCTCAAAAGGAGTATGCAGAATTACAGAGACACTTGACATGCCCTTCTGGCCTCTACAAACATGCATGAATCACCACCCCCACAAATACAAAGAAATATGCACAGGTGCATACATACATTTTTTTGTTTGTTTTTTTTGTTTTTGTTTTTTTTTGAGTCAGAGATACATTTGCTTCCACTGTTAAAATCCTCATAAAAAACATCAAACTAACAGCCAGAGCATACACAGATGACCTGGTACAGACCAAGGTAGGCCTCCCTTCTTGCTGTTTCAGTCTCTCTGAGCCCATGTGAGCAAACTTAGTTGATTTGAAGGGCCATGTTTTCTTGGTATCTTCCATACCCACCCTTTGGAGATCAGGGAATGCCACAGAAGGACACAAAATTATTTAAAATAAATGATGAAAAGAAAGCTATAAGTTGAAATTCAAATAGAATTAAAAATAATCAAATAGCAAGGAGTAAGAGAATTGATTAACCTATGGAAAGAAATGGCAGAAATAAACAAAATTATAAAATGCAGAACAATTTTTAATTCACCCCAGGGAAAGTACATGCAAAGTAAATTTAATAAGGAGCATCAACGTAAAGCAGAAAAAAACAACCAAGAGAATTATAAGATGAACATGTAAAAGTGGCTCCCTAACAAAACATGTCAGATAAAGCTCTGTTCTCTCCTTTGGTTGAATATGAAAGATTTAATATAGGATTTTGGCCAGGAGCCAAACTTATGTGCAAACCTGAAATTTATGAAACAAAAGGTACCAGGAAGCATAAGGAGACTAACACAATAATATGCAAAATAAGCAAACACTAACACAATAACAGGAGATTTTAAATATTTTGTTATCAAAATTTCATTAGGAAAAAATATGAAAGTGATGTAAACAGGCAGCTTATTTATTAAAGCTTTTTTAATTTTTTAAAATTTTATTTATTTTTTTAAATTTTTTTTAAGTTTTAAAGATTTTTTAAAATTTTAAAGATTTTTTAATTTAAGCTTATTTAATAAAGGCTGCATAATCTCCCTCAGAGAATGTTTGTGTGTCTCTTCTATGGTTCTAGGGACTGAAGCAAGGGCATTGAATGTGCATTGGCACATAATAACCAAATAACCACTAAGCTGTATTCCAAGATCACAAATGCATGTTCAAATATTTAACACTTTTCTCTTTTATCAGGATGGCATAAATTTAAAAGTATGAATATATTCTATTAGCAAATCTGTGTAGGAAAGACCTGATCCTACACTATTATATAAAATGCAAACCATCAGAATTGACAAGAGAGTTTGGTGACATCTAACATAAATAAGTTCACTAACAATTTGAATGAGTAATCATAATGCTAATAAACAGTCTTAGTGATATGTCTTCACCCATACATATCTAATAGGTTTTTCTTTTCATTCCTGATAGCTACAGACCCTTGAACATAATGTAAATGGTGATATCTAGAGGAAAGTTTCCATAAACCATAGGATGGCAAAACACTCTAGTCCTGACCAATAGAAAAAAAAAAGAGCATTTCTATAAAATGACTTAGAGTAACTTCCAGGATATAGGGCTGGGGAAAAAAAGGTAGGAGAAAATTCGATTGCTGTAGAATAATTCTCTTGTACAATGTAAAGATTTGTCCCTCAAATCAGGAAGTATAGGTGGGGACACCAAACTAAGGATGATTGGAAGGAGAAGAGTAGAGTCAGGAGTTGTCAGCCAGATACAAAGGGAGAAGGAGATAAAGTGCCATACTAATAAAGGTACCCCAAGTGGCAGAGTGTAAATAAGGAATGTGGGTCAACTTAAAATGTAAGAGCTAGTAAATAATAAGCCTGAGCTATTGGCTGAACATTTATAATTAATATAAGCCTCTGAGTGATTATTTAGAAGCAGGTACAGGGGTGGGGAGTGGGCAACTGGGACAAGAAATGTCAGAAATGTCCATTACATATGGTGTTCCTATATGTGGCAATTTCCACATAAAACCTGACAAAGCTTGAAAAAAGGATTCTAGACACATAAGAATGGAGTTAAGAGCAACTTCATGGTAACCATCTTTTCTCCTGTAGGCTATGTTTGCTGGTGGTAAGCAGAGAAATGGTTCCTTTAAAAAGCAACTTCCTGGGCTAGAGAGATGGCACAGCAGTTAAGAGCACTGGCTGTTCTTCCAGAGGTCCTGAGTTCAATTCCCAGCAATCACATGGTGGCTCCCAACCATCTGTAATGAGATCTGGTGCCCTCTTCTGGCATGCAGGCGGAACACTGTATACATAATAAACAAATCTTAAAAAAAAAAAAAAAGATATTGAATCTTTACTGTGAACATTGACTTTAAAAAAAAAAGCAACTTCCTGGTTCATGTCAAGGACAACTCTTTTGGGAGGTCTTTCTACAAAGCACTTGAATGGGGATTGTGGGTGCTGGGCTGCACACTATTTGGTGGCAGTGTGGATCCAAAACCTTCCCAGAGTTGGGTTGGTAAACATGGTTCCCAGAGCTGGCGGTAAACATACCTCTGCCATAAGACTAGCCTGTCAGGGAACCAAGGAATGAAGCAGAGCAAGCCACCAAAGCTGCCAGTTTAATCCTAGCCACACCTGCTTAGCAGTTTACAGACTCATGTCATTACCAAAATATAGAGGTATGCATTAAAGACAGATTTAGATTTGAAAAAAAGCAAAACAAAACCTCTAAACATATTACACTGTGTTTAAAAATATGTGTAGGCTTGGGAAAGAAAAGAAAAATGGTAATTAAAGTCCTTAAATAAGAAATAGAGTAAGAAAAAATGTCACAAACTACATAGAGATGGAAAATACACAGAGTCTAGATACTGTACGTTATGGTGTTGTCTTTAAATTTTTTGATGGTTGATGAACAAATAATAACTACTGAGAGACATTTGATTATGAAAGCTGATAGATTAAACCAACCCATACATTTTAAAAATATCTTGACTTCAAAATTTAAGTCAAAAGATGTAGTAGGACAGGCCCATAAGGTAGAGGAAATTGGCTCAAACGAGTTACCAAGGCATGCACATAACATACTTCCTTATGAGTCAATTGGAGTCTGCCTGTAGGCCTAGAAACAGGCACTGTCAGAGTTCCTGATTGCTGTCAGAGTTCCAATCATGCCCATATAATTATATTTGCAAATTTGTTCAAGAAGGGTAAACCAGAAACAAAAGAGAAAGTGGTGGGAAGAAATAAACTAAATTTTAGAGAGAAGAAGGGAGCACTATAATGAATATACTTCATATAGCTATAGCTCTTGAAAATATAGCCTCCTATTTAGCTATTAAAATCAGGGTTGGAGAGATAGCTCAGTGGTTAAAAGCACTTGCTGTTTCTGCAGAGGACCAGATGACAGGAATGCAGTTATAAACACTCACTACTTCCTGTTTTCCAGATCCAGGGGATCCAATGTCCTCTCCTGGCTTCTGGGGGATATACACATGCACCAGAGGTAACTAAAAATCAAACCTTCACACAAATAAAAATAAAAATAAATAAAATCAATAAAAATAAAACAGGATGTGGTAAGAATTTAAAAGGAAACACAATTAAAAACAAAGTGAGTCATGTTAAAAGTGAATTATATTACCATTCTGAAGCAAGTAAGGAGTATTTGACTTTATAAAATTTATATCAACATTTGACTCTGAAGGACTGATAGATTCATAAAATTAGCAGTAGTAGTTAACTGTTTCAATTAAATCCCTAATTAGGTCTCTCCTTTTCTAAAAAGCATTAGGCTATATTTGTTATAGAGGATATACTTAACAAATGCATCAATAAATAACTGATAAATGATTAATTAAAATGCAGTTTGAATTATTCAATCTTCACATTAGAAATTTTCAACTGGATATAGTTTTGCTACTAAGATTGTTATTCTTCTAACATCCCATAACATTCCATGTAGTCCTCATTAGCCAAGAGCTATGCACTCCCAAATGAAGAAAAGATTATTGCTGAGAATATATGATTTAGGCCAAGCACACTTATCTGTCTAGTGATAAACTGCTCTGTAACATATGTGTATAAAGTGTGGTGTAAATGAATATTAAATATATTCTGCTAATGAATATGAACAGACACAAGTGTAATCTCCAAATCATTCATATAATAGCTAAGACAACAATGAAAATTGTACTTATCTTAGATACTGTCTAAAAACCAGCCCCTCCCTACTGTTTCACTATGAGGGACAACTGTAGCTAACCAGGCTGGTTTGCTTACCATCTTACTGGAAAATTATACATTCTCCTCTCAGAAGTGACAATATCTGAAAAACTCATCATACCCTCTGATCTTTGTTCTATGCCAGACTATATACAGCTCCTGTGGAAGACAAGGATACCGTTGCTGCTCTTCCACTCAGTGGATGATTTTGTTAAAAGCAAATACAAAACTCGGTGCATGATTCACCACCTCTTCTTATGCTGATTTTAACTCCTAGATTATGGATTTGTATAAAGCACAGGCTAAGAAATGAACTTGGAATATTGCATTACAATCAATCCAAGGAATGCATTATAATTTCAGTGAAGAGTTATCATGTCTCTTAGAATCCATTTTTACATAATTATGCTATTAAGTATATCACTCAAGTAGAATTTCTGGAAATTATGAAAATATCATTAAATACAGAAAGTATAACATACCACCACATTTAAAATCTCTCCCAATTCCAGGAAGTCTAAATTCCTTTCCAAGCAGAATAATTATATTTCTTCTACCAGTTGATTATTCTTGTCAGCCATAGGAATATTGTGAATTACTGAATGCTCTTAATAGTTCAGAAGTTTGCTCCATTATCATATATATCTAGTAGATACTATGCCATCTCACTTTTCAATAATACAAAATTATTTTATTTACTCATTAATTTTTAAGCATGAAATGACATGAATTTTCTAGCTCTCTTGTATAGTTTGGTGATGAGACATGGAGTAGTTTCTACAAGGATCAACAAGGAAATACAAGTAATTGGACTAAAGTGTTTTATTTATTCACAAGCACAATCTTGTCAAGGGATACAAGGAGTTTTCCAAAAGGCAATATTCAAGAAAACTTTTAATTAATAACATATGTAAACACCATCCATAAGAACAACATATGTAATCTAAAATTATACCTTGTATTACTTTACAGATTATAGAAAAGCTTGGAAAGGAATATAACTACATATGAGACCAATAATTTAAAAAAATAAAGAAAGTTCCATTGAACTAACCCCTTGCTGCCACACAGTACTCAGAACTTAACAGATATGGGATCTCATTCATATGTATAAGAGTTACATGAAGTAAATTTGAATTATTCCATTTTATGTGAGAATTGTGGCCCACATAGCCAAATAAATAAATTTAACCAGCTCATATTATATTTCTCCATGCAATCCTTTATAGCTAAGTTGTGATACTAGTAGACAAAGCAATATTGAATAATGCTTTTCTATATCCATCGAGGCCAGCCTGGGCTACAGAGTGAATTTCAGGAAAGGCACAAAGCTACAGAGAGAAACTCTGTCTCAAAAAAAAATTAAAATTTGAAAATTCTTGTAGGCGTGTATATGTTAATTCATGTTAGTTTCTCCTGATGCAAAGTTTTCATAATTTTTCTTTTTATTCATGATTTTTATTATTACAATTTTGATATTTACAGCAAAATTTAATATAATATGAACATCTAGGCGATATTAAGATTTGAAATTAAGTAATACTGAATAATGTAGTAGTGATTTTCATGGCTTAAATGTAACAAATCCAGTGGACAAATCACCTAAATTTTCTATAATATGTGTGTGTGTGTGTGTGTGTGTGTGTGTGTGTATCTTAGATTTTATGTTTATATTTTATCCATAGGCAACAAGTAATCTCTTTACATATAAAAGTCATAAGAATATAAACAGTATGCAGAATAACAAGAGAAGTACCAAACTAACTGAAAATATGCAGTGTTTACTCCCGCTCAAAATAAAATAACCTAAAACAAAAACAAATGTTAGGGGTCTAAGTCACAGGTTAAGTTCACAAAGCTAATATCATACATATTAGACATGAACTTAAGGCACTAAACCTAATTCTATACCCAATTGTACAATGAAATATTGTATACACTGTTAAGATCACTCACACCTCAAGCAATCATTGCAGAGGACACATGCTCATATAGCATTTATTTTGAGACTTTTGTCTCTTCTTGATTGCAAATTCCTGTCTTATTTTAAGGTTTATTGTTATTTAACTCTCTGTGTTGGTTCCCATGAAGGCCAGAAGAGTGACTGGGATGCCCCAGAGCTGGAGTAATGGGAAATTGTGAATGGTGCTATGAACCAAACTTGGTCTTCTCCTAGAGCTGCAAGTTCTCTTAACCACTGAGCCATCTCTTCATACCCTTAACTGTATACTCGTTATGACTTTTACAGGATATCTATATTCTAGGAAGTTCTCCTCAGTTGTATTTTCTCTATACACTTTCATTTCATATTCATGCTACTCTTTAAACTTTATTCAGTGTTTTATTTATTGAAATTCTACTCATGATTTTTTTTGGTTTTTTGAGACAGGGTTTCTCCCTGTAGCTTTGTGCCTTTTAAGGCAATATTAGTGTTTATAATTTTGTGTGACCATTCTATATAATTATCTGACCAATGGATAAAGAAATTTTATAGCTTATAATACTTAGCTCCCTTTCCTCTTAAGATTCATTGAGTTTGTTATATTTTCTTGCATTATGAATTTAATACTTAATAGCTGAAAGATATTTGAAAACAATTCCGCTCAAATGCCATCTACAGTTCAATGCTGACAAACAGACAAGTCCATAGTTAGCACAGACTCTGCTAAGAACTCAGTCATTGGTATAACTGTTCTCACTACAGAAGCAGCCTGGGTTCCTGAGTTGATGGTTTAATGGTTTTACTCATTGGGTCACACTGCAGCTTCCATAGCAAGATTTTTAATTTGTCCCTTTTTAAACTTTTTTCCTTTGTTCTCTTAAATTTTGTTTTAATTGGGGGTGGGGTGCAGGGATGGAAGGCAGATGCAAAGGGATGGAAAAGTGAATGGGATCAAGACACATGATATAAAAGACACATAGAATAAAGAAAGAAAGAAAGAAAGAAAGAAAGAAAGAAAGAAAGAAAGAAAGACAAATAAATAAAATATATAAAAGAAAGAAAGAAAAGAAAGGAAGGAAGGAAGGAAGGAAGGAGGAAGGGAGGGAGGAAGGAAGGAAAAAAGGAAGGAAGGAAGGAAGAAAGGAAGGAAGGAAAAAGAGAGAGAGAAAGAGAGAGAGGAGGAGAGAGAGAGAAAGGAGGCTGAGCAAGCCATAGGGAACAAGCATGTGAGCAGCACTCCTCTATGGCCTCTGCTTCAGCTCCTTCCTCCAGGTTCCTGCCTTGACTTCCTTTGAAGATGGACTATAACGTGGAAGTCTAAGTAAAATAAATCCTTTCCTCCTGAGGGTAAAAAACCCAAAAGAAGTCCACATGATTTTCTGAAATTTATTATCAGGTTTTTTTTTTTTAACCTTGGTATATTTTATTTTTTTTAAATTTTATAATTTGATTTAATTTTACATATCAGCCATGGATTCCTCTGTCCTCCCTCCTCTGGCCCCCCACCTCCCCCCAGCCCACCCCCTATCCCCATCTCCTCCAGGGCAAGGACTCCTCTGGGGATTCAGCTCAACACTGGATCAGGCCCTCTGGATAAGTGAGACAGTTGATTAGCTTGAACTGTTTGGGAGGCACCTAGGCAGTGGGACCAGGACCTATCCTTAGTGTATGAGGTGGTTGTTTGGAACCTGGGGCCTATGCAGGGACAATTTGCTCAGCCTGGGAGGAGGGGACTGGACCTGCCTGGACTGAATCATTATCAGTTTTAACACCTCTCTTTCTATATCCAATTTTGTTAATTTGAATTTTTTCTATCCCTTTAGATTAATTCGGTTAAGGATTTGTCAACGTTATTTATCTTTTCAGAACACTAACTCTTCATTATTAATTCATTATAGTTTTTATTTTATGTCATTAATTTCTGTCCCATTGAATTATTTATTGCCATCTACTGTTTGGGTTTTGTTTTTGTTATTAGTTTCCTGAGACATTCATGTGCAGCACTCAGTCCTTTATTTGAGCTTTCTCTGATATTTTTCATTTTTGAGACAGCATTAAATAATTATTGCTCTGAATTTTCCACCTTGGACTGGTATTGTTGTGTTCTACAGACTTGGATATTTTGTGTTTGTGTCTTCATTTCTATGTGATTTTTGTTTCCTTCTTGAATTCTTCATAGACTAAAACCATCATTTTTTACTGATTTTTTTAATTTTTATTTTGTGTTTTGATATTTTTATGTTTTTGTTTGGTGGAATCAAAATAACTTTTTATATTTTAAATTCATCAGCTTGAAACAACTTTCAACTGCTGAGGTGTTTCCGCAAAAAAAAAAAAATCTTCAGCTGGGCGGTGGTGGCACATGCCTTTGATCCTAGCACTTGGGAGGCAGAGGCAGGCGGATCTTTGTGAGTTCAAGGCCAACCTGGGCTACAAAGTGAGTTCCAGGAAAGGTACAAAGCTATACAGAGAAACCCTGTCTCAAAAAAAACAAACAAACAAATCTTCTTTTCATGTTTTTACATTTATTTCATTTTGAGAATTTCATAAGTATTATATTTACAACATTCCCATCCATTCTCTTCCCCTCCAACTCTGCCTTGTCCCCTGAAACACATACAGCCTCTAAGTTCATTACTTCTACCTTATTATTGCTACATAACAATTATTATAATATATATAATGTTATACATACATTTGTTTATATATATACATATATATATATATATATATATCCTTCCATTATATGTTGTTTAATCTCTGTGAATTTGTATACTTTCAGTAGTTTGCATTGCTGTTGATATCTAGTTTTTCATTTCGGCAGATGAAGTACAGGATGGTGTTTCAATGTTTCTATATTTGTTAAGACTTGCCTTCTGTCCTAATATGCAATCCATTTTAAAGAAGGGCTTTTTTTTCCCTTGGGCTCCTCAGTGTTCTATAGATGACCATAGAATTTGTGGTGTCTTTAACTCTGATGGTTCTCTCTTTGGGTTATCAGTGGTAGTTGGGTATTGAAGTTTTGCACTGTCCCTGCAGATTTGGCTTTACATCTGTAATATTTTTAATAAAACTTAGTGCACATGTTTTGGGTTCATATTAGTTTAGAACTATAATATAGTTTCCATAAATGGATATAAAGTTACCTTCTTTGTCTCTTCTGACTGGATTTGGTTTAAAGTTTATTTTGTCAGATATCAAAATAGATGTGCCTGCTTGCTTCCTAATTCTATTCAATGTCTGTCTGTGTTGACAAAGTGGTTTTCTTGGAGGTGGCAAAAAGATCGATTCTATTTTTGAATTCATTGTGATAATATATATTTTTGACTGGGAAATTAAGACCATTAATATTCAGAGCTATTATTAAAAGACATTCATTAATTGCATTCATTTTGTTGAATTTGTGGTGTTTTCTTAGACCTCGATGGCTACTGACCTTACTTATCCCCTGAGACTTTGTGGGTGTGTTTAACGTTCTTTGAGATGTGAAGTATTGCTTTCAGTATCATTTATAGAACTAGATTAGTGACCCATTAATTCCTTCAGTGTTTTTTAACCTACAATTTTTTAAATTACTTCTTAATTAAAAATTATACTGGAATTATACTGAATAGTTTTGATGGGTATATTTATCTGACTTGGTGACTGTCTTCTTCCAGAATCAGGAATACATCTCTCTGAACTTTTCTAGCTTAAGGAGTTTCTACCAAGTATCAATTGATCAGCCTGGCTTTTTTTTTTTTTTTTTTTTTTTTTTTTTTTTTTTTTTTTTTTTTTT
>CABHPQ010164714.1:0-15784 GCA_902168405.1 Peromyscus aztecus | reverse complement strand
TTTTTTTGGTTTTTCGAGACAGGGTTTCTCTGTGTAGCTTTGCGCCTTTCCTGGAGCTCACTTGGTAGCCCAGGCTGGCCTCGAACTCACAGAGATCCGCCTACCTCGGCCTCCCGAGTGCTGGGATTAAAGGCGTGCGCCACCAACGCCCGGCGGCAGCCTGGCTTTTTAAGTGACTTTATTCTTCTGCCTTGTGTTTGCTTTTTGGTTGTTTTTTTTTTTTTTCCCAGTTATTTTTTTCTGCTTTTTCTTTGCTTCTTGTTTTTGTTTGTGTGTGTGTGTGTGTGTGTGTGTGTGTGTGTGTGTGTGTGTGTGTGTGAGCGCGCGCGCGCGTGTTTTGCATGTTTTGTTGGTTGTGGATTTTTGGTTTTGGTTGCTTGGTTGTTTTTGTTGTTGTTGTTGTTTGTTTTTGTTTTGTTTTGCTTTGTTTTGAGACAGGGCCTCATGGTATAGCCTTGACTGACCTGGAAATAACTCTGTAGAACAGCAGGCTGACCTCACACTCACAGAATTCTCTACCTTCTGCCTTCTACAATCTGACTTCAAGTGCAGAAATGAAGGTATGCACTACCATTGCCAGATCAATACCTTTTCTTGGTTCTGTGTTTTTACCATTTCAACTATACTATGTCATGGGG
Source organism: Peromyscus aztecus (assembly GCA_902168405.1). Lineage (NCBI taxonomy): Eukaryota > Metazoa > Chordata > Mammalia > Rodentia > Cricetidae > Peromyscus > Peromyscus aztecus. The sequence goes on along the minus strand of CABHPQ010164714.1, from coordinate 15,146 downwards.
AGTTTCTGTTTTTCCTTTCTATCTAATGTTCTTTAGGCTGCCAGTATCCGGGTGGCCACTCCTTTCCTAAGGTTTGGGGGGAAATTTTTCTATTATCAACTGAAAACTTTTTAGATGAATTATTTCTCTTATTTCCAGGCTCATAACTCAATTACTGATCTTTTTGAAGTTCCAGATCCCCCATGTTCTGTTTATATTTTTCTTAATTCATTTCTGACCTTTGCTTAACTCCTCAATCCTGTCTTCAATCCTTGATAATCTATTTTCTACTTTCTACTTTCTATATATGAAGTTTTCCACAGAGTTTTATGTGGCTTACTGAATTATTCACTTCCAACATCATTTCAATTTGAGTTTTCTTCACAATCCTGTGTTTTTATTGAACTTTAGTTTTATAACTTGATCTGACTTTGCTTTAAGACAGGATCTTTCTATTACATAGCTCTAGCCATCCTGGAACTCAGTTTATCAACCAGGCTGGTCTCAAGTTCACAGAAACCTACCTGCCTCTGCCTCCCTAGTGCTGCAATTACAGGCATGCACCTCCATGCCACAATTTGATATGACTTTCTGAATACATTCAGGTTTTTGTGTGCTTTCAAGTACACTCATGTCTTCTTTGAGTTATTAGAACTTACACACATTATTTTTTTGAATTTTGTCTGGAAGCATTTTTAAGTCAACCTGATTGGGAGCCATTACTACAGCATCAGTTTTTGTTTTGTTTTGTTTGTTTGTTTTTATGGAAGAGATGTGCTTTGCTTTTTCATCTTTTTTTTTCTGTGCTCTGAAATTTGTATTTATAGTGCACTCAGTCAGCTTTTCTCTCTATTTTAAATAATTAAGTCATCATTCTCCTTTCAGTGGAGATGATTAAATGTTCAGGAGATGGGACTGGAGAGATGGCTCAGCAGTTAAGAGGACTTGCTGCTCTTGCAGAGGACCAAGCTTGATTCCCAGAATCCACATCAGTTGGCTTACAATATCATATAACTCAAACTCCAGGAAAATTTGACACCGCTCTAACTTATGTGGACACCAGTACTCATATGCACATAAACTCAAACAGACATATACTTACAATTTAAATGATTTTAATTTAAAAATAATTGATTTAATCAAATTTAATTTAATGGTGATTTAGTTAAAATCTTTAAAAGTGATTTAATTGAGAGATCATATTTAAAAATTCTCAGGAGAGGACCAGATTTTTCTGTGGTTAAGATATCTTTTTCCTGTGTAGGACTTCTACTCAAGGCCACAGGCTCTATTTCTAATCTTCTTCCAAGAGCCAATGAAGGCCTTGAGTCAATTCTGGTCTCCTCCCTAGGTTGGAAGCTTTTACTGCAGTTTGTGGAATTCCTGAACCTGAGTGTCTTAAGCTGGGTCAGTCTCAATCCTCTCCCTGTGCCCAAAGCTTCCTTTATAGACTGTAGAATTCTCTACATGTGTATATCTTACTGTATGTGAGCTACAATCACCTCCATGGATTCACAACTTCTGCCATAAATGATGGAATTCTTATTTTTCTTTCATTGTTGAAAGTAAAAGTTCTCTGATTCTTGTTCTTATAAGTGGTCTTGGGGCCTGTTTTTAAATATTTAACTAAATGTCCATGAATTGTTGTTTTTAGTTTATTTTTGTAATGAAAATGAATCTTCATAGCACTTTCAAGCTCATGAAACAATACCGTAATTGAAAATCTGAGATCAAACACTTTTCACTTCATTTGTCATCACTGCTTGGTGGCATTTTGTGAGGCAAGCTTTTTTCTTAGTCATTGATAAATTTCAGTTTGCATGCTGTATGCCTTTCTTGCTCTCTCTTTATAATTTTAACTCAATTCTACTTTAATACCTAATGAAGTATACCTAAAAGTAATACATGTATTCACAAACTTATAATCACTAACTCATTTTTCTATTTAAACCTCATTGTCTCTCTGTACTTTCTTCTGCCGCTGTTATATATAGAAGAAACAATCTCACAATAGATAACTTGGTCTTCTGGTTCTAACAATTTTTACCCCCCATCTCTATGATATTCCCTGGCCTTAGGTGTAGGAGTTGTGTTGTAAATGCATTAACTGGGGCTGAGAACATCACAGTCAGTTTTTCTCTGCATTTGACCAGGTGTGGTTTTCTGTGAGGGTCTCCAAATACAACAAAAAGAAATTTCTTTGATGATATGTGAGAGCTACACTTAATCTGTGGGTATGAAGATAAGTATTTACAATGAACCTAGAGATTATATTGGTTTAGGAAAGTGACAATAGAATGTTCTTCTCTAGGATCCATGACATCACCAGCAGTGAGTAGTTAATTGACGAGGATTACAGCACCAGGTGTAAATTCCCTCCTGTTCAGTGTATCTTACGTCCAATTAGACAGCTGTTGGTGACTCCTAGATGTAGGTCCCACTATTATATCTATGATGACACCATCCTTTGTTGATCACTATTGTTTCTAGCAGGTTGTACAGCACCTTCACATCCTTTGAAAACAGGTCCTCAGAGAGCAGCCTCCATAGGGGTCTAGATGGATTCCACAAAGTCCTGCTTTATAGTGTTCTCAGCAATAGGATCTTACCTTCTGGTTCTGAGAGGAAACAAAGAGAAAATGCCTATACTATTTAAGGAGTTTCTTGGAGTCCCTTGATCAAACACTCAGAGGTTTCCCATGGCTGGCACTGGGCTTTTGTTAAACAGTCTATCGCTTTTGGGGGGAGCATTGTCATCCCAATAAGTTTTATATGTCTGTATTTACATAAATATTATATACATATTTTAAATAAATATAAATTATTCCTCTCTATGGCTTTTTCAAACACCTTTAGTGTTATATATATCCCCTTCTTTGCTATCCCTCTGTATTGCACGTTATCTCACCCCACCCCCAAGTTAAGTCCTTATTTTCCCTATTTTCTCTTTCATAGCACCTGTGTCTTATTATTGCTCTCTCTAGGGCCCCTTCTCTCCCTTTATGTTTTACCGGTTATTGTTGTTGCTCAAGGTTATATACTCACATCTAAAGCTTCAAAGCTAGGATCCACAAATAAGAGAAAATGGGATATTTGTCTTTCTGGGTCTGGGTTACCTCACTAAGTATAATATTTTCTTGTTATAGCTATTACCATCCAATTTCATGATTCCATTTATCTTACCACTGAATAGAATTCTATTGTGTATGTACATAATGCATTGTCATTATTCATTCATCAGTTGAAGAACATTTATGTTGATTACATCTCCTAGCTATATTGAATAGAGTGGCAATTAATATAAGTTAGCAAGTATCTGCATATTAAGATATGAAATCATTTGTGCATATTGTAAGGAGGGATGTGACTGTATCACATGGTAAATCTACTTTTAATATATTGAAAAATTTCCACAATGATTACCAGAGTATTTGGGGAAGTTTATAATCCATCCAAGCATGAATGAGGGCTGCATTTTTCCTGCGTTCTTGCTAGAATTTATTCTCAGTTTTTTCTTGATCTTGCATATCTGAGTTGGGTAAGATGAAATCTGAACGTAGTTTTAATTTGCAATTACCTTATTGCTAAGGATGAGACAGTAATGTTAAAGATATTTCTTAGCTAATTGAATTACCTGTGTTAAGAACTCTGTTCAAATTTGGACTATTAGTTTTCTTTATTCACTTTTAAAAAATTCTTTATACATTATAGATATTTATGCTCTAGCAAATGTTTAGCTGACAAAGATTTGTACCCATTGTGTGGACTTCCTCTTCACTCTATTTATTGTTTCCATAGCATTTTATGTTTACAAGATTTCACTTGTCAGTTGTTAACCTTAATTCCTGAGAAAATTGAGTCCTATTCAGAGAGTGTGTTCCCATACCTCCATCTTATAAGGCACTGCCTATGTTTTCTTCTGGCTGTTTCAGGGAACCTCAGTGTGCACATTGGTGTTTTTCAGCCATTGATGTTGATCTTTTTTTCAGGGTGACAGATATGACTTTAATTTCATTATCGTACATGTAGACAACCAATTTTTCAAAAAACATTGTTGAAGGTTTTTTAGTTTTAATGTATTTTTTGCATCTTTGTCAGTATCATATGTCTGTAGTTAGATACACTCATGGTTGGGTTTTCTATTTTGTTCCATTGATCCAAATATCTGGTTTTGTGCCAATACCATGTTCTTTTTATTACTAAATTTTATTATACATCTTCACATATGGTCTCTGCTCCAATTTCTGTCTCCAGGATCCTGCCTTGAGTTCCTGGCCCAAATTCCTTCAAAGACAGACTGTGACCTGAAAGCATAAAATGAAATAAACCCTTTCCCTCCTCAAGTTGCTTTTCATAGCAGTATTTTATCATGGCAATGAAAAACTGAATTAGAAAATGGTGCTTTATGAAATGCTATTTCTCTGCTTAGTTTAGTTGGGGTTTCAGTTTGTCTTATTGTTTATGTTTTGACATTCTGATACAAGCTGACATTACAAAAGTATGTAGCAGGAATCTTAAAAGTTCTTATTAATAAAATCAAACCTGGAGCTGGATATTGGGGTGAATGCTGGAAGATCAGAGAAGCAGAACAAGTCACAGCCACCTCACCTTGTCAGTTCTTCAGCTGATCCTGTTTCCTCAGACTGGAAGCCTCTGAGTCCTCATCCAAAATGGGTCTCAGCTGAACTGCTGCTCAAAAGCCTAAAAGCTTAACCAGTTCTAGTTCTTGGATTTTACACCTTATATACCTTTCTGTTTTCTGCCATCATTTCCTGAGATTAAAGGCTCTTGTTACCACTGCCTGGCTGTTTCCAGTGTGGCTTTGAACTCACAGAGATCCAGGCGGATCTCTGCCTCTGGAATGCTAGGATTCGCTACCACTGCCTAACCTCTATGTTTAATATTATGGCTGTTCCGTTCTCTGACCTCCCAGATAAGTTTATTGGGGTGCACAATATATCAATCACAGAAGTGAGTCACCATACCCAGCTTTCTTTGCTACTTTCTTAGTTTCCATTGCATAGAAGTAAGCAACCTCCAGGACACATCAAACTTGAAGAATACTTGTTTACTTTACTTATATTTCTCAATTTCTACTAAATATCTACAATAAGATATGTCCCAAATTCATAGCACTGAAAATTCTAAAAATGATTCCATCAGTTTTTGTAGAAGTTAGAAAACATGCAGTGATCCCAGAAAATTTTATATAACCTAGTGTGCTAATTGGAAGTGACCACAATTGTTCCCATGTCAATGTCTGAAGACTGGCCATTGTTTGCACTCAGACTTTCCTCATGCCCACACACAGAGGCAATAGAAATTGAACATTCCACTGCTAAATATTTCCCAAATCCAAAAAACAATTCTCAGTTCTAGTAAATTCCATTTCACACCTTTATTATGTCCACACATTTCTCCCTTCCTCATTTTTTATTCACCAATCTGCCATTAGTGCAATACTTCTAACTCTTCACTTAGAATATGTTCATTTTCTAAATAAAATGCTAACTGCCAAAGAAAAAATGTCTTGCTGCTAATCAATGACTATCACCTGGTAATCAGTCTTCCTTGTAAAATTGTATCTGTTTATTTGTATGTTTGTTTGTCTGCATGTATGAGTGTACTAGCACGTGTTGGAGGGGGGTGATGATATCTATCCTCACAAAAGCCAAAAGAGGGTACACGTATTTTGTTTATCACTCTCCACCTATCTTTTTGAAGCATGCCTGTTCCATTAACATTTTTGTGGCTAGTCTGGAATCTGAGAAGCTTCAGCAATCCTGCATCCGCCTACCTTGTAGTTTGGATTAGAGACGTATGTGGGAGGCTTGCCTTGTCAGCTGGATGCTGGGATCCACACTAGAGCCTCATAATTGCATAGCAAATGATCTTAACCTCTGAGTAATTTCTCCACCTCATCCCCTGATAATTTTCCCATCTCTCTTCCATTTCTTGGCTCTTTTAATAGCCATACTAATTTACTTTGAAAGTTTTCATGATGACTTACATTTTGGCCCTTCATTTCATTTGCTCATTGTTCCTTTTAACTTCTGATATCATACTCTCCCCGTGAGAAATGTCCTTCCTTATAAAGTAGCAAATCAACATTCATGTCTCTAACTTTTTTTTAAATATCCTAGATATATTTTAATGTACTTAATCTAATATTTCCAGTACATTTATATGCTTTTTTACTTTAATGAAATCTTATATCATATTGCATCATACTTTTATGTGTCATTTTAAAGTCTTTGCCCCATAGAGTTCCTAGAGAAAATAACAACTTCAGTGAAGGTCAGATATCAGTGAGTAGGATAGATGGGTAGAATATGATTTTATATTATTGAATTCTGCAGGAAGTAAAATAGAGAATTATTGAACAGAATTTGTCTTTAGTGTGTTTGTCACAACATAGCATTCTTCCCATATGTCAGTTTGTATACATAAGTGATGCTTCCAGATGGATTCTATTCAATGGGATATGGCTTCCTGAAGTGTTTCATGAGTCCTAATATGTTCTACTAGAGTTACTCTCTTTCCTATTCCTGATAAGGGTTTATTACCCAATCAATAAGTTTTGATACCACAGAAATGACACTGGAGGGTTGTGGGTGCATCTAGAAAATTCACTTCTACATAACGTGTGACTTGGGGATGGTGGTTTTTAGAAGGCTTGCTGTTGCTGTTCGCGCTAGTCTCCATTGTCTCCTGCTTTACTTCCTGTAGCTTCAGTTATCCATTTTATTCTACTCAGGGTGTGACTCATTATTTGATTATAAAGTATCTACACTTTACAGTATGTATTCATGAAAAATGTAACCTATACAGAGTTCAGAACTATCTATGGTTCTAGACAATTACTGCTGTGTGCTTTACCCTCTGGAGTAATGAAATCATATTCTAGTATTTCCATTCTGTCATCACAGTGGCTTATGTAGAGTTTTACGCTGAAGAAAAGTCAGTTTCATTTTATTCGGGTGTGAATTTTATTTTTCTTTTATCTCCATGTAAATTTTTGACGTGTAGTTTATAACCAAGGTCATATTCAAATGTATGGAAAAGAAGGCGAGAATGGGTCTTTAACCTTATTCCCCACAACCAAACACATTTTAAACAAAAGGCAGAAGAGATATTGTTAGAAAGAAATGTGGTAAATTAGTTATTTATGTAAAGATTCCTAGCTGCTATTTTACTATTTAACTGCTTACTCAAGTAAAATTAGGTATCACACCATAGAGAAAACAATTCCAGACTTTTTTTTTTTCAAATTACAGGCGGAACTTTGATGGGGTTTGAGAGATGACTCAATGCTAGTCATCTTTTTTTTTAAAGATTTATTTATTTATTTTATGTAGATGAGTGCTCTATCTGCATATACAACTTTATGCCAGAAGAGGGTATCAGATTCTACTAGAGGTGGTTGCGAGCCACCATGTGGTTGCTGGGATTTGAACTCAGGACCTCTGGAAGAACAGCCAGTGCTCTTAACCACTGAGCCATCTCTCCAGCTCTTGAAAAGGACTAGGCTTTAGTTTTTAGGTTATAGACAGTCACAAAAAAATCTGTAATTCCTGTTCCAGGGTTTCAGACACCCTCTTCTGGATTTGGTGGGTATTAAGCATGGATGTTTTGCACATAAATATGTGCAGGCAAAGCATTCAAGCACATCAGTAAATAATTCAAAAGGACAAAAACTTTGAAAGATAACTTTAAAATCCTCAAAAACATGGGCTGCATAACAAAAATTTTCAATTTTAATTGTGATATTTTAGATCTGAAAGACTACTAGTTGAGATATTACCGTAGTATTAAAAATTCAGGGGAAAGATTGAAAGAATAAATGATTCCTCAATGTCTCAGAAACCAGCAAGCTGGGCAATGTATAAAGTGACTTGTTACAAAGCAAGTTTACCAGGAAGAAATGGCCGTATCCTCTGTAACTACCTCTCCAAACTATAACACCTGTCTTTCTCTTAGAAATAGTGATAGCATGTATCCCACAAAGCACTGTAACTTTGATTTTACCAGCCAGGGAACTTTCATCCTTGCTGACAGCTTTGGCAAGCATGCATGTGAGTCATTTGTATTAAGGTTTCTGAGCATCACTTAAGGTACTATCACTATTTTAACAAAGATATGAGCTGCATCACCAGATGGTGTCTTTAAAAGCCATGCCCATTAATTATTTGTTGAAATACAACATAGAACATGGATAAATAGATACTTGATAGGTAAATTCTAAAAACAACAATCCAATAATGACTCATACTATAGCAAAATGTTACTGTTACATTTGAAAAGATAAATAAATGAACAGATTACACAAAATGGCTCAGTTGTGGGAGAGAAGGAGAATTCAAGAAGAAGAGGCTACTTTAAGGCTATGCAGTTTAGGCAAGTGGAGGAATCCATTGAGCTTACAAGCAGGAATGTTTGTATGGATGATTCTCTAGGCTTCCTTCTTTTAACGTGTGTCACTGTTTTCTGTTTTGTTACGTTCTGAACCAGTGCAAGTAGCAACTAGTTTCTGTTTTGCTTTGAAGCTGTATATTTCATTGATTTTTCACAATTTTCATCTGGTTATTTTCTGTTGGAAGGCCTTGCTGACTGGTCAGAGGTTGTAGCCTATCATGGCCTGGAAGCTTTCTCCAGAATCTCAGAATGTGGAGACTCCTTCCCTCCTCAGGAAAACTTCCTGCTCTTCACCTGCCCTATCTGGAGAATGTCCATGAGCCTGAGGACTGACCTTATCTAAAAACTGTCTCTAAGTCAGATGCCTTGTTTATCTTTAACTTGACCCTTGGCACAGATTCCTGCTAGAAGACTTGTGCTAGGAGCTCTGTTAGAAGACAATACTGCCACATACAAAGCCTTGGGATAGGAGCATTTCCCTTAATGCAAATTAAGGTTTGTCCCCCAAACTCCTCTTTAATGCAAATTAAGGTTTGTCCCCAAGCTCCGCAATCCTATATTTTTCTTATACTCTGGAATAAAGTTGAGCTGATTCAATGAGGTCTGTCTCCCAAAGGGCTGTCTCCATTGTACCCACAGCCATTCAAACCCTGTTCCCTGCCTGCTTCTGCTCCCTCCACCCTCAGAAACTAATGTAGCCAACAGTCCCAAGGAGGAAGCAGAGCCACAGTTTTCTACTGGTGAATAGTATCTTAACTATATACTTTGGGCAAAAGTCCACAAGGCCTCAATTCTACACAGATCTGTAGGTGACTGAGGAGAGCTGGGAACAGGAAGAGCCAGGGAAACTCGTAGTCATTGGTGGTCCAGTCTCAAATGGTCAGCCATGTAAGTATTCATACAGATAGCAATATATGGGCTAAACAGGTTATATTTAGAAATACATATCTGCATACATATATATTCATATATGCATGAAAATAACAATTAGTTGAAAAAGAGGCCATAAACTTGAAGAAGTCTAGGGAGGGTATATAGTAAGACTTGGAGGAAGGAAATGGAAGAAGAGAAGTTATAATTATAATTTCAAAAAAAAAATGTAATAAATGGAAGTCTCAACAGTAAAAAAGATTTATCATAGGAGAGTTCTAAAACAAACACTGATGAGAGCACACATGAATCTTCAGGGACTTTTTTGGTTCAAAGTATATTGTCACAAAGTTGTAAATTGTCTTATACAAGTTGTTTAAAAATGAATTGCAGGCAAAAGTTTCTATCCCGCTTTCCAGTTCCCAAATAATCAACATAGAGGCTTAATATTAATTACAAATGTTCAAGTGATAGCTCAGGCTTATTACTAATTAACTCTTACAACTTAAACTATTTCTATTAATCTGTGTATTGTCACGTGGCTTGTAGCTTCGCCTGTCCTCCAGTATGTCTTGTTCTCTCTGTATCTCCTAGCAATTCCACTGACTCTGTCCTTCCACCCAGCATTCTCAGTTTGGCTGTCCCACCTATACTTCCTGCCTGGCTACTGTCCATTCAGTTCTTTATTAACCAATGAGAGTAATACATATTCACAATGTATAGAAGGATTATTCCACAGCAATGAATAAAACAGATTCATTCATGAAACAGATTAGAAAAAAATTAAAGAGTTCTTAAAATATGTTTACATTCTTAGTTATCACATTATTCATGAACATAAAATTATTTATAGAAATAATACAATGAAACAAAAACACACTTGATAAAATAAATAATATAATGGAATTAAAGCTCCAAAATAAAACTATAACTTATAATATGAAGATATACAGCTGATACAGAGCATATGAAAAGAAGTAACAAATGATCATTTGGATTATTTCCTAGAAAATGTTGGCTACCTGTTTCCTACTATTGGAAATGAACTTTACTTCTTCCCTTTGTTAATGCTGAACTTGGTCATCTGCTTACTGGATACTAGAAGGTAATGATATTGGAGTAGACAGAGCCTACCTTGGTTTGTGTTTTGTGACATGAGAGGACACATTATTGCTGGCCTGGACATTATGATGGAACTTGTAAAAGACACAAAATGTCCTGTTGCTGGTTCAAGGATACTGAAATAAATAAAAAGCCACCTTAGTTGACACCTCAAACTTATAGCCTAGAGGACAGACTCTGGAGACCTACATCAAACCTAGGACTTTTTATATTTAGTCAACCACACATTCATGAGCATGAGTATAAAACATGATTCTTTCATCTTAAAATCATTTGTATCTTAAGATCTAGGAAAAGTACTTGCTACCCACCAAAAATTTCTTTCCCCAAAAGAAAACACACAGTAGAGTCCTAGTACATAAATCATTTGTCTTCCATTTTGGTATATTTTTACTTTTCCCCCCATTAGAAGCTGATAGATGAAAAATCACATCTGTCAGTGTCTGAATTCAAGGGAACTGGATTTATTTGGAAGTAAAAATAATCCAGAAAACTAAGGACTATGTTGTTTTTCACCAGAGGACTTTAGATTCTTATAAGGTTACATGTCCTAATATTTTAAGAATATTCAGGCCTATTACTAATATTTGTGGATAACTGGGTTAGGAAAATATAATAATTTATGAATGGGTACCAACAAAATAAGAATAAAAATAAGTCTGAAATTAAAGTGCAGCTGAGTAAAGTTCATCATCTTTTTCTGTAGTTTTGTTTCTTCAGTTACAGTTCTTATACATATTGACTATTGAGGGGAGTAGAGAATAGACTCTCATGTAAGAAAAAGTGTACTTTCTTCCTAACTTATACATTTCTAGGTGAAATATGAAGAAGAGAAAGGTTGCATGGGTATCCTCTAATCAAATCCAATGAGACTTGCTTGCCTTTCACACATTGACTTGTATTTTGAGTTACATCCTATAATTAAATCCAGAGGGAATGGATTGTAATTCTTCCTGATAACCCATCTTTCAGTGTTTCCACATACATTTTGGGGATGTCTTCGTTTAACAAAACTAATTGGTCTCTGTGGGAAATACAAAAGTGTTTTTTGAGGAGGTTTGCTCTTGGTATACTAGGAGGTTTCTTGTATATTATTAATATGTGAAATGAATGCATATTAAGCATATGTAAAATCATTCCTGCAATTCATGTAGTAAAAATGTGTTACATGAGGCTTTTTGAAGTCTATTTTGTAGAACATATATTTTTTTCAGAAAAGATTACAATTTCATACAGTAATTTAAAAAATAACTATCTGAATTTGTAAAATAATTTAAATCCTCATTAGAATAATGCAGATCATATTTGGTAAGTGGATAAAACTGCTTATATGACTCATAGAATTTGCATTCACTCAGAATGTATGTTCATTTCCAAAGAGTTAATTATCTGTGTTCTAATAACTTCATAGAGATAAGAAATTTCATTTGAGAGAAGGTAAACAGTGGCGTTTCATAAACATACTATTGGGTTTCTAAAAGGTAAAAATGCTGGAGGAAGTAGAGGATCCATAGTGTGGGTATACTCGTGGTAGAGACATGAGGTTAATGGCCTGAAAGTGTTGTAGATAGATTGTTTGGAACTGGGCAGCACAACTTTGCATTTTGATGAGCTGTTGTTTCCTGTAATGGTCTATCAGCATTGCAAAGAGACATTTTCTTTTTTTTTTTGGTTTCTCTGTGTAGCTTTGCGCCTTTCCTGGAACTCACTTTGTAGACCAGGCTGGCCTTGAACTCACAGAGATCTTCCTGCCTCTGCCTCCCGATTACTGGGATTAAAGGTGGAGACATTTTCTTGATGAGGAGTAAGGACTACACTTATCTGTGGGTTTAAGGATAAATATTATATTGTAGTTAGGGGTTATTTTGTTTTGGTAAATTTGTAGTTGTAGGTTCTCCTCCAAGATCCATGACATCCTGAGCCCAGGCTAAATCCCTAGGTCCCCAGTACTAGGCATGGCCCCCCTCTTGTCAAACAGGCTCAAATTCAACTAAAGAATCCATCACAGTATATGTATACCACTCTAGTACCCTTAGAGTTGTCCTATGATGCTGTTCATTATCATGGTTAATAGGCCTCATAGTTGGGTAGGATTGTTAGTTGTTTCCCTCCTTTGCATGCTTACATGGTGCCTTCTGGTGAAAGCTAGTCTTCGGGGAGAAGACTTAGATCAGTGCCAGCTCAGGGGCCTCTGGACCCTGTGTTCAAAGTGCATTGTCAGTACTGAAACATCTACAACACACTTCCTGCACCTAAGTCTCAGAGATCAGAGCAGAAGAAGGAACAGAATAATTGTAAGAACCAGAGAAATTGGGAGTTTTCTGTGAGAGTGTGTATCCAATAAATGTCATAAGCTTACACCCATGAAGTCTCACCAATTTGGCCACCTAAACACTACCTAAACAAAGATGACACCAATATGTATGCTACCATGGACAGGGGAACACTCATAAGGCCTCAGTCCTAGATAAAGAAATATAGGAAAGTAAAGAATAATGAAAGCTGGAGAAATAATCTTACCCAGGGAGAAACACACCAATTGGCTATCCAATACTAAGAGGTCAGCCTTGAAAACACACATATAAGTAACATTATAACTGAGCATGTTGTAGTTATATATTTAAGAACACACATATGTCTATATGGAACAACCGTTAAGAAAAGTGGGCCATGAATTTGAAAGCAATCAAGGGATGTGGGTTCAGGGAAGGGGTTGGAAGGAGGATAAGGATGCATGAAATGACATAATCATATAATCTTAAAATGCATATTAAAAAGGTAAAAAAAAAGTATGTATCACACATTTTAGTGAAAAATAAATGTTTGTTTTATTGAGGAAGAAACAGAGATAGGTTAATGATAAAAAGCCAATATTTTAAAAAGTATTTTATGGTAGCAGGCTAAGACCCAAACAACAAAACTGGTCAGTCTGCAATGGTTTCAAAATGGGACTCAAGATGAAAGAAAAGCATTGAAAACCACAGATTAAACGATAAATTAGAAGACCAAATCAGTCAGAGAATGACAAATATACAGCAGCAATGAGCCCAGAATGAGCGTTGACTGAAAGCACACTATCTAAATAACTGGAGAGAAAGGGGAAATAATTTTGCTTTTACATGTAAGCTAGTGTACCATTCTCTGTTGTCAAATGGATAATTGTCTGTGAAATTAATACAATGAATTATACTTCAGGAAGAGATTTTAAAACTTAATTTCTAATGCTCAGTGCAGTGTTCAAATGTAAAATTCATGTGAAGAAATCAAGCTATTATACATAAATATTAAATGAAAATGAATTCATATTTTGGGATAAAAAGTATGATGTTGATCATCCAATGAGAGAATCAAGAAGTATTTACGGAGCATGTGAAAGACCAAAGTAATCTTACATAATGAATATTATATATATATATATATATTCATTATATATAATATATATATAATCAATTATACTACTTTTGTGAGCCATCCAGTCACCCTAATTGAGTCATACATCAGAGTTGATCTGAAGTTTGCTCGGGAAGCATTTTTAGCTAAAGGAACAGTTAGGAGAAAAATCAGAGCTGAGGACACTTATACCTCTTTGGGGTATCAAGTGCCATATGGGAGGGGCTCAGCTAAGTTTTCACATCCTAGTTTCCACCTAAGGCCTTGGTAAAAACTTTCAGGGTCACAATGGGGTTAGCAGCCTAAGTGTCTGACTTAGCGTGGTTTTTGTTCCCCATTTTCAACAGACAGGCAAGACCAGGGCCCTCACAAATCCTCAATAGCTGAATGGCTGGAGAGGATATTGGCACAGATTTGAGAGAACAAACACAGGAAAAGGCCAGGAAACACAGATGTGCTTTTGAAATATAACTGAGAGCTCCCTGCTACTGCCATAGCTGGAGATGGGCTCTGCGGCTTTATTAGGACGCACAAGTAGACAAAGCGCCGGGTTGGACAGCAACAGTCCCTCACTGCAGTCATAGTCCTGACACTTTATGATAAGGATGAGCAGAGAACTAATTCCCATTTTTTCCTAGCCCTTAAGGAGACTATCTTGATTTGTATCACACTAGAGAAACAGACTCATTCGTGAAAACTTTTAATTATTCTGGAGTATTATTTCATCAGGTTTAATTTCATTGAGGACGTATAATTTAATACTTTAAACACTGCTTTACTATACTTCACTTAACTTGATTATAAAATGAGATATTCAGAATCAATTGTAAGGTCCTGTGTAATGTCTGTTTTATAGTAATTTAAAACCCAAAAGAGGTTGCCCAACTAATCCAAATTTAATTACAGCTATTATTTGAAGAAGGAAGGAACAATTTAGAAAACTCATGAGTGAGCTTACTAGGGCTGCCAGAAAAAAATAGCACAAGTGATGTGGACTCATGAGCTTTTTTGGTTTTTTGATAGTTTTACAGGACAGGAGACTCATACCAAAGTGTGAACAAACAAACACAACCTGGCTTCTCTTCCGCATAGGCAATCCCTACCTTCCTTGCCATTTCTGCTGTCTACTGGCAATCTCTGACACTCCCTGAGGTGTTTGTTGCTATGTACTTCATCTCTGCCCTCATCTTTATACCTTTTAGCCACTAGAAAATTTTTCTTCATATGGCCATTGTTTTGCAATAATGAAATTCAAACATACTGGATAAGGGAATCTAACTAATTGCATCTGTAAGGAACTTATTGACAAAAAAGTTATATTCAAAAGTGGTAGGAAATGAAGGCTTTGAGTTTGAGAGGTAACAAAGGTA
>CABHPQ010164713.1:0-29770 GCA_902168405.1 Peromyscus aztecus | reverse complement strand
CATCTAGCCCTGAGTTCTTAAGCACCAGTGTTCAGATCTATGTGGGCCAGGTAGGAAGCTCAGGGAAAGGGCATTTGTGCCATAGTGCCTGTGTGGCGGTCAGAGGACAGTCTGGGGGAGATAGCTCTCCCTTCCACCACACAGACCCCATGAATTGAACTCAGGTCATCGGGCTTGGTGGTAGAAGCCTTTACCCACTGAGCTATCTCACTGATCTGTGTTGTTCATGGTTAAAATATGACTGTTGACTGCCATCAAGGTAGCTCACTGAGTAAAGGCACTTGCTACCAATCCTGATGGCCTGAGCCATGCCCCAGGCTCCTCAGCTTTTCGTCACTACAATAAACACCAGAGACGATCAATTTATAAAGAAAAAATGCTTATTTTGCCTCAAGGTTTCAAAGGTTCAGTCCATGACCGGGCAAACTGTCTATATCTAACCTGTGTGGTGATATTGTGTTCCCCAGTGTATTGTGCACCCCAGTAAACTTATCTGGGGTCAGAGAACAGAACAGCCACTAGATATAGAAACCAGAAAATGGTGGCACACATGCCTTTAATACTAGCACTCCAAAGGTAGAGATCCATCTGGATCTCTGTGAGTTTAAAGCCACACTGGAAACAGCTAGGCACGGTGACACATGCCTTTAATCCCAGTAAATGATGGCAGGAAGCAGAAAGGTATATAAGGTGTGAGGACCAGGAACTAGAGCCTGGTTAAGCTTTTAGGCTTTTGAGCAGCAGTTCAGCTGAGATCCATTTGGATGAGGACTCAGAGGCTTCCAGTTTGAGAAAACAGGATCAGCTGAGGAATTGGCAAGGTGAGGAAGCTGTGGCTTGTTCTGCTTCTCTGATCTTCCAGCATTCACCCCAATACCTGGCTTCAGGTTTGATTTTATTAATAAGACCTTTTAAGATTTATGCTACAAACCTGTGGTGGTGATAGTCTGTCCAGTGGAGCAAAACTGCTCACCGCACAGTGTCTGTGATGGTTGATATTGTCGATTTGACAGGATCCAGAACCACCCAGAAGACAGGCCCCTGGGTACATCCATAGGGGATTTGGCAGATTATGCTAGTCTCTGGGCTTGCCTGTGAGGAATTATCTATATGGCATTAATTGAGGTGGGAAGACCCAGCCTAAAAATCAGACAAAAAGGAAAACAGGAGCTGACCACAGCATTTACTGGTTTCTGATTCCTGACTTCAGGTACAATGTGACCAGCTGCCTCAAGCTCCTGACGTCAGGGCTTCCTTCCATGATGCACTATACCCAGGAACTGAGCAAAAAAAAAATTTTTTTTATTTAACAGCCTGTGTCTCCTGAGGGTAGCACTCTCCACCCTTGCAGGGTAATTCCATTTAAACTTCTTTTTAAAAAGTTGTTTTTTGAAACTAGCTTCCTAATTAAAGGGTTTCTATAAGGCTTTTAACGTCTGCCTAGTTTTGGCTAACACACCCACTACCCCCTCCTCCACCCCATTCTCGTTTATGCCTTCAACCCCCAGTACGCCCCACTTGGAACACATATTCATTCTATTGGCTCTGCTCCTCTGCATGAACCCTAACATATAGAGAGTGATTTTTAAAAGGGTCCACTGATCATGGGTGCAACATTGAGAGACCTGGTAGAGGTGGAGTAGGAGGCGGGTGGAGAGAAGCAGTACGGGTGTAGATGGGGTTCCCCTTCAAGCCTCAGTTCCTGCTGCCATGCACAAAGAAGATGATAAGCCTGTGTAGGCGTGGATTGGCTCTGAGCACACATGACCCGCTCAGTACCACCTGTACATCTTACGATCTGGCCCGGCCTTCCTGCTGGCTTAGAGGGGGCCCACCCCATAGGCACCAAGCCCATCTATCTAACATTATACGTTTCCCCTGGCTTCTCTCTTGTGTTCATGTGGGGTGAAGTCCTGCCATCCTGACCCTCAGGAATAAAATACACAACCTCCACCCACTCAGGGCTTGCTGTCCTCTCATTGGACACACCCTTCCAGGTTTTCCCCCTGGCTGCTCCTTCTCCTGCCTAAGAGGCTGCCCCTTTAACTGATGGTCTACATGGTACTTGCTGCCCAGTCCCTCTCTACCCTGGACCACGTAAGTCATCTCATAATAAGTATTAAATTGCAACGTGAGTTCTAGAAGGTTCAAGCTATACTGAAGCCACAGCACCTTTGACATGTGGTTGGCTCCTGGGGCCCCCAGCCTGGATATCCTCTGTGCCCAAACAGCTGCTAATTAGCCTACCCTTGTTTATGGTTGCCCTCCCAGCATGCCGAGCAGACTCTGCCAATGCTTGCCAGATACACACATGAATGAGTGAACGCACGACACCACTGGAGGGAGGAGCAGATGGAGGAGGCTGGGTGGCAGGGCATGGAGGAGAAAGCTCGGGATATGGCTGGCTGGAGGCCAGGGGTGACAGCAGCGACCTGGCCGCTTCTGCAGGGCTGACCAGCTGGAGGGCAGCTGGGATGGTGGGGAAGCAGAATGGTCGGTGAGGCGAAAACAAGCCCCTTATTTATTGTGGGGAATGAATGCCAGACTGTGCCAACATCCTCTTTGCCACCAAGACCTACACACAGTGACAAGTGCCCAGGGACACTGTGTCTTTGAACTGCCCTCACCCCAGCTGAGAGGCGCCGTCTTCTAGGTCTGCCCACCCTGCCTAGGCATGACCACCTAGTCTCTGCTGCGACCCTCCTAAATCAGCCCCAGTACACCTTCTGTGGGGAACCTCTGCCCAAAGCCAGTCCTCCAGCGGCATTTTCTTCACCCTCTGTGCTGTACTGGGACCCCAGACGGCCACTTGTCCTGCCTACCTGGCCTCGTCATTCGATGCCTGAAGATTCTCTGTGTGCTGCTGCCAAAGGGCTTCACCAGCCTGTCAGGCCACATCCCTCTCCTGATCCCGGTCCTCAGGGTCTGGTCGTAGTATAGTGACCCTTCCCTGTGGATCTGCCCCTCAGGTTGGGCTCCTTGGCTTGCTACCCCAAGCCCCTTTCCTTCCTCTCTTCCTCCCTCCCTTCCTCCGTCCTTCCTTCCCTCCCTCCTTCTCTTCCTCCTTACTTCCCTCCCTCTTTTCCTTCCTGATGGGAATGTCGTTCTGTATGCTATGAATATGTTGCTCTGATTGGTTAATAAATAAAATGCTGATTGGCCAGTAGCCAGGCAGGAAGTATAGTATAGGCAGGATGAGCAGAGAGGAGAATTCTGGGAACAGGAAGGCTGAGTCAGGAGCCACCAGCCAGACACAGAAGAAACAAGATGTAAAGGCAGAATTAAAAAAAGGTACCAAGCCATGTGGCTAAACATAAATAAGAAGTGTGGATTAGTTTAAATGTAAGAGCTAGTTAGTGGTAGGCCCGAGCTAATGGCCAAGCAGTTTTAATTAATATAAGCCTCTGTGTGTTTACTTGGGTCCAAGCGGCTGCAGGACTGGCGGGTAAGAGAGACTTGTCTTGACCATGGGCCTTCAGCTATACCTTCCTTTTCTTTTCTTTTGTGTGTGTGTGTGTGTGTGTGTGTGTAAGCCAGAGGTCAACATCAGGATGTCTTCCTCAATTGCTTTCCACCTTATTTTTTGAGACAAGGTCTCTCACTGAGCCTGCAGCCCACTGATTGGGTAGACTGGCAGCCAACAAGCCCCAGGAATCCTTCCCAGGGCTGAGATTACAGGCATGGGCCCTCTCATCTGGCTTATGTGTGTGGGTGCTGGGGAATTCGATCATAATGCTTATGTCGCATACTTTACCAGCCCTGGGCTGCCCACTCTGCCTTCTCATTGGCGTTGTTAGATGGGGAGCTGGCTCACCCTGTCTGAAGCATCCTTGTCCTACCAGGGCCTGGATAGGAGGAATACTGCTGAGTTGCTCCACTGGGTAGGGAGACAGCTCAAGGCTAAAGTTCCATGTTCTAGGGTGTGGGGATCACTGTGGGACATAGGCCATTGTTCCCCATAATTGACCCTCGTCCTAGTTAGGGCTACTATTGCTGTGATGAAACATCAAGACCAAAAGCAACTTGGGGAGGAAAGAGTTTATTTGGCTTATGCTTTCACATCATAGTCCACCATTAAATGAAGTCAGGATGGGAACTTAAACAGGGCTGGTGCAGAGGCCATGGAGGGGTGCTGCTTACTGGCTTGCTCCTTGTGGCTTGCTTAGCCTGCTTTATTATAGAACCCTGGACCACCAGCCCAAGGATGACCCCACCCACAATGGGCTGGGTCCTCCCATATCAATTACTAATTAAGAAAATGCCCTACAGGCTTGCCCACAGCCCATTCTTATGGAGGTGTTTTCTTAACTGGGGTTCCCTCCTCTCAGATGACTCTAGCCTGTGTCAAATTGACATAAAATTAGCCAGCACGGACTCCTACAGCTTTTCCCTAGTCCCAGCATAGGATCCTTCTGGGAAGCAAGACCCTAGTAGCACATAAGATGCCGAGAACCATTTTCAGAGGTGAGATTTCTGAGCCAGTTTCTGAGCCATGAGAGCCTGGGATGCTCAGTTCCTCTGGCATGCATGCGCACGGGCGCGCGCGCGCACACACACACACACACGAAAAAGAAGACTTGAGATAGAATATGTAAGGATAAAGGAGCAAACTACAAAAGCAAAACCCGACCTGCTCACACTGGGGGTGCAGATGTGGGGTGGCTAGAGCAGTGGCTTGTGTTTGGACTTTTTTTTGTTTGTTTTTCAAGACAGGGTCTCTCTGTGTAGCTTTGGAGCCTTTCCTGGATCTCACTCTGTAGCCCAGGTTAGCCTCGAACTCACAGAGATCTGCCTGCCTCTGCCTCCTGAGTGCTGGGATTAAAGGCATGAGCCACCACCACCCAGCCCTGTGTTTGGACTCTTAAGACTTGTGGGAAGGGAATATCAACAAGACCACAGTCCTTCCTCCTTACAACTTTGGAACCCCAACAAAACTTAGAAGAGGACCAGGGACCCCGCCTTTGCCGACAGTGAGCTGAGCCACCCCAGAGCCTGCCTGGGGATGTGTGTGCAGTGTCACTGCCCTTGCTGTGTCCATTCCAGCTGAGGGTGTCACCACATGGCACCTGCTGCCAATGTGGGGCTTTGGGCTTGGCCTCTTGTTGCAGCTGGGCCATCCTGAACACCTGCTTCCCAGTGACAGGCACCCTGGAGAGATGCTGCCTACCCACCCCCCTCCTCCAGAGTCTAGGGCAAAAATAGCCAGTTCCACCATCTCCAAGTGTCTGCGTGAGTCACCCACACCTCCTGACAAACACCTCTCGGGCTCTTTCCAGAATGGGGAGCATCAGGCAAAAATAAACACTTCACTTTTCCTCAGCAGGCTGCGGGAATTATGTCTAAGACTGAGCTTGAGAGAGACAAACTTTGGATGCGGCCTCAAAGACCTGCTTCAGGGATAGGGTCGGAGTGTGAGCCCTGGGGGATGGGTGGGGGGTGGTGTCTTCCCACTGACTGGATGTAGAACAGCCCCCTCTACTTCCCAGGTGGGTCTCAGGCTACACGCTTTTAAAGTGGGGTCAGGAGCTGAAGACAGTCAGTGTTCCACTGGTGGGGTCCTGCTCCACTCACGTCTCCCAAAGGATGGACCAAGGAGGGTCAGGAGGACAAGTTCTGAGAGAGGGGCAGTAGGGAAAAGCAGCCACTGGGTGTCTCAAGCCTGACCCAGGGATTCAGGACCGCACATGCTCACCAACTAGCTGGCGGGTCCCCCCAGCCTGCTATCATGTCTCAGGTGCCACCTCTGGGAAGCATCTCTAGACCTGAACTGCTGTCCCTCCTTCGCTGTTCTGTGGCCCTGGCCTCCACCGAGCTCAGAATTCAGGCCCTGGCTGAGCGCCTCTGTGTCCTGGTGTCCATGAGGCGGCTCCGGCAGTGGGGTATATGTTGGGGAACAGGGGTGCAGGAGTCCCTAGCAGTTCAGACCCTGAGGCCACAGCAGCTGTATCTTCCAGATGGAGTCTGCATCTGACTCCACTCACGCTCTCCCACAGAGCCACAAAGCCTAGGCATGAAGGTGCAGCCATCTTATGGGCCTCTTGGCCAGCAAAGAGCCAGGTCCCCACCCTCATTTTCTCAAGAGTCTCTGCCTAGGGTTGCACCCCAAGCTGGAGCCCACTTATTACTTCCTTCACGCACCCACCTACCTAGAGGGGCGCCCTCCCCACTTCCGGCTCTCCTCTTGTCCACAGTGTTCACTTCCAGTTCTTCTCTGTGCTCCCTCTCGCCACACCTCTGGGTTCACACTCTCTTCCTAGACTGTCCTTTCCTGCCAGCAGGCCTGGCAGAGGCCGTTCAGGTTCAACCCACGTTCTTTCCTCCAGGAAGCCTGTCTCAGCTCCCATCCTAGAGGCCATGGCTCCTTTTCTGGGCTGTGTACAGTCCTTTGGGTTCCTTTGTCTTTTTTTTTTTTCTTTCAAGACAGGGTTTCTCTGTGTAGCTCTGGCTGTCTCTGGTTTTCGCTCTGTAGACCAGGCTGGCCTCGAACTCACAGAGATCCGCCTGCCTCTGTCTCAAGTGCTGGGATTAAAGGCGTGTGCCACCACCACCTGGCTACCTTTGTCCTTTGACATGTCCTGCTACTACTTCCTGGCTAGCTCCCAGCCGGTTCTCTTACCCTTGAGTCCCCTGAACCAGTCCTGGTCGGTACTTGCCAAGTTCATACTGATGGTAACTCCAGACAAATGACTGAGGCTAATGTACCAGGTTTTAAGATGTCCTTTTTTCTATTAGTGTGCTGGCATTATTTACCCACTGGAGGCTTTCATGACAGTGTGACTGCTTTCCCTGGCAAGCTAGGGGGACTGGCCAAATCAAGACATCCATGCCTGGTAATGTCCATCGGCAAGAAGTGAGTGGTCCGCCTATAGCCTGGGGAAGCCACCACAGCACTGCCCCCATCACCTGCTCACCCCTGCTGCACCCAGACTGCTGTTCTTCATCTTATGACATCTTCTGTGGCTATCCCAAGTCTGGTCAGGAAGGGACTGAGGCAAATGTTCTGCTTCCTGAGGACACATCAGCAATCAGATTCTCACAATGACCTCAGATGTTCAGGTAGAAGTGACCACATAGACATCACTCCTCGGAACCGTTTCCTTTCAGCTAGAGATGTCTGCCAAGGGTACAGAAAATCTTAAGTAATAAAGAATTAATAATTGAAACAATTTACATTTCTCCTCTAAGTCTGGAAATTTGGGGGAATGGGTTAAAACTTGTATGTATTTTTTTCATAATGGTCATTTGTGACTTGAGTACACAGGTGTGGGGAACCCAGGGAGGCACAGAAAGTTGAGAAATTGAGAACCTGCTGCAGCCCGAGAAGCTCCACCCTGTGAGGGATTTGGGGCAGGTCTTTATGGAGGGCAGGTCTTTGTGGTATCCCTAGAGACAGCGGGACTCAGAGAAACATCAAATGGCCACCATGGAGCTCAGGCCATATGGCGTGGGCTTGAAAAAGCCAAGACACCAAATAAGACCCGAAATAGCTGAAAATAACTCTGAAAAACAAGAAGCTGCTTTGAATATTTCTCATTTTTTTGCTGGAAGAGTAGGCCCTCATGGCTGAACTTTAACAAATTCGTCACCGTCTTTTCTGGGAAGGACAAGAAAGATGAAGTCATTGGTGGTGTGATAAAACAAAGAAACATAGTGTTTCCTCTGCCTTCCCTTAGAAAAGACAAGCTCACAGATAAAGGGCCCTTGTTAGAAAAACTGAGATGTGTGTGTGTGTGTGTGTGTGTGTGTGTGTGTGTGTGTACACCCCCATTCCCAGCAGCTCCACACAAAATTCTGGGTTCGGTCCCTTTTCTAGGTTACAGTCTGTGTGACTCTGAGTCAGGCAGAGAGCCTGGCCTTGGCTCAGGACCTTCAGGTCACTCCATTTCAGCACTGTGGGTTGAAAGAGTCAGTTCAGGGGCATTCCCTGGGGCCAAGCCCTCCCTGTACCACTCCCCTGTTACTTACATTTTAAAATGAACGTTTATCCTCACCATGGTATCTGTGGGCTCAAGGGTAGAAAGTGCTAACTACATTGCTTTTTAAAATGCATTACAATAAACACCTACTAATGACTAAAGACAGTGACTGATGTGGCGTTATTGTATCTGGTTCTTAGCCTGACCCAGGGAGGCAGAATTGTGGAGGACACAGGCTGTTGGGGTAGATCGTAGACCTTGGCGGATTAGTCATTAAGAGGCTGCCCCTTAGCCTGGGTCTCAGTGCAGCAGGTGGGCCCCAGAGGCAGAGGCAAAAAGCCAAGGCAGCCCTCCCCACCCTTTGCAGGCTTTTGGAACAGACAGTCCCCTGGAGGGCACTTGATTCAGCCACGCTAAGTGCCCACTTTAATCTTGTGCAGACGGGGCCTCACCCAGGTCCATCAATCCTGTCATCAGAATAATGACTTCCGGCCACATCTCTGCAGTTCTGGGATCAGCATGGGGCTTCTGGTCAGCTCGGGAGCTATCTATCACACCCACCCAGCTCTGCCAGGATAGGACTGGGGGGGGGGGGAGTATTGCATGGGCTCAGCTGAGCTGTACCAATGATAGAGGGTCCTGGCTCTGTGTGTGTGTGTGTGTGTGTGTGTGTGTGTGTGTTTTCAAAAACAGATTCAGCCATGATAGAATATAGAAACACCACAACTCTAGAGATGCCAGCTCTTGCCATTGGGCAGGGGACAATCCTATCTACCTGTCTCGGCCTCTGCATAGCCCAAAGCCTGGCCTCTGACTCTTGCCTCACTTTAGTCAACCTGGCCTTTTCAAGGAAGAGGATGAAGGTAAGGCAGAGGGAGTCCAAAGGAATGTTAATTTTATTGGTTTGTATAGAATTGGGGTGATAGACAAGGACCTGGCAAGGATAGAGAGGTATAGCCAATTAGAGTTACTTTCAGAACCATCTAGAAGAAGATGCATTCAGAGTCCTCTGCACAGGAGCTCTGCCTGCTTTCTCCACCCAGCCTCCTCTCTGCCACTTATTATTCAAGCTGAACTCACTGAGTGCCTTGCTGTTCTCCAGCAGCTTCCCTGAGAAACAGGCTGTTAATTGTCTCCACTTTCAGCCTGTCTAAGCTCCAGCAATGAAGGCCCTCAGAGCACGCCATTGCTCAAACCTCCCAACCAGGCTGCAGGGGACATGGGCATAGGGTGAGGCTAGTGTGGGGTAAGCCCTGTGTGTGTGTCACAGGAAGAGCATAGCCTGCCTCTGGGTCCCATGCCAAGGCTGGGACCTGCTGCAGCTGCCCAGGGTCGCAGCCTCTATGGCTTCCGCCTGCCCAGCATCTGTCCTTCCTCCGACAACAGAACCATTTGTCCTTCCTCTCTGGCCTAAGACAGAGGACACACAGTCCCAATGCCAATGGTGTTGCCTGGGTCTGCACCAGTTTGAGATGGACATGAGATCCAGGCTTGGGTGTTTACTTGGGCTGTGAGTGCAGAGTCTGTCTCCTCCTGCTGAGGTCAAGGGAGGAACAGGAGGTGATAGTGAAGCCATTGGACCTTGTTGGGAAAGTCAAGAGTCGGAGAGATCATGTCTTACATTCAACCGTGCCTGAAGTCTAGACTTTCTATTCACAGAAGTTTGCTTTTGTGCTTAAGTTTGTTCGAGTCAGGCTTCCTTACTTGTCATAGAATCCTAACCCCCAGGCTCTAGAGCCAGCATGTTTTTGGAGAGTGCTATTACCATCCACTGGGGGCTACCGTGAGTCAGGTTTGGACTGTGAGAAGTTGTCTTCCCCTGTTTTCTGTTTCTATAACAGAATACCTGAGAGTAGGTAATTGATAAAGAGAAGTGTATGCTGGCTCATGCTTCTGAAGGTGGAGACGTCCAGGAACACGGTTCTGCTCCATCTCATGGTGGGAAAGAGGAGCGGGCAGGGGTGTGTGTGAAAGCATGGCCAGAGGCTGCTTTGCTTTATACCTGGTTTGTGGTGATGAATTCACCGAGAGAGTTTTCTCAGTGCTGTTACAGTGGCATTATCTCTCCATGAGGACGGACCCTTACAACCCACACACTTCTTAACGGTCCTACCACCTTCCCAGACGGTTACCCTGGGGCTCATACTGCAGCATGACCATGTGTGTGTGCACACATGCACATGTTCATTTGTGTGCGTGCTTGTGTGTGCGTGCATGTCTGGGCCAGAGGTAGGCATCAGGTGTCCTCAATTGCTCTCCCCTTTATTTTAAGACAGGGTGTCTCATTGAACCAGGCATTTACAGATGCAGCTAGACTGGCCGGCCAGCAAGTCCCAGGGACCCTTCTGTCTCTGCCTCCTGAGATCTGGGATTCCAGGTATGTAATGTTGTGCGTGGCTTCTTTTTTTCCATCTAGTTATAAAATGGATGTGTGTGTGTGTACCATGTTATATGTGTAGAGGTCAGAGGCGAGCTTGAGAAAACTGGTTCTCTCCTTCCGCCATGTGGGTCCTGGGAATCAAACACAGGTGCCTTGACCCGCTGAGCCATTTGGCAGATTTGGCTTTTTTTTTTTTTTTTTTTAATGTGGGTGTTGGTGACCCAAACTCAGGTCCTCACGTCTGTGCAGCAAACATTTTCTCGACCAAGTATCTCCCAGCCCCTCAACATGAGTTTTTAAGGGAACACCCCCTCCCCCAGTCAAAGCACAGTGGCTTTCTCACAGGCTGATCAGAGGGCAAGTGTGGGATCCCTGCGGGCTGTGGGGTCCAGGGGATGTCATTTCCTTTGACATCTCATCTGTAAAATGGGCCTAAGGACCCCACCTCACAGGAGGATGTCGACAAGTGATATCTGGTCTGGAACTTACCACGGGAAGGGCTGTGGGATGGACATCCGCAGAGCGGATGGGGATGTGCATATGAGTTAGTGGGAGAGGAAGTAGAAGGCAGTGAGGACCATGGCCCAGAGAAGAGAGCACGCTGAGAAGAGCACTGTCATTACGGCTGGAACAAGGTGAGGGAGGACCCTCACCAGGAGGCAAGAGTTAGGGTGGAAGTGGGTTTGATCAAAGCCCCAGAGCAGCCCCGGAGTGGACAATGGACGGTGGCCAGAGGGAGAATCAAGGGTCTGGAATGAACTGGACTTAAGTGGGTAGCAAGAAAGGGCTGCAAGCTAGCTGGACAGATCAGAAGGATGACACCCTGTTTGGATGGAGGTGGCTATCACGTGACACATGAACCCTTGGCTCCCAGGGTCAGAGCAAGATATAGCCTTCAAGGACACCCTCCACCCCATGTGATCCAAATCCTCCAATCAGGTCCTACCCTTTATAGCCCATCGATAAAATTAGCCTTTGGTCATCTAGTCACTTCTCAATGACTGGTTTCAGCAGCTGGGGTCCAAGCCTTCAACATATAAACCTTTTAGGGGAACTTCATGTTCAAGCTTCAGTCATGGGAGAATGTACAGAAGAGCTGGAGGGTTTGGGAGAGGTGTGAACCGCAGGAGGGAGCCCTGAAAAGGGAGGGGGTCTTGGCCGTGCACTTCAAGGGTTCAACAGGTGTCTTGTTACAGTTTCTACTGCTATGACAAAACACCCTGATCAAAAAGCAAATTGGGGAGGAAAGAGTTTATTCAGCTTACACTTCCACATTGCTGTTCATCATCAAAGGAAGTCAGGACAGGAACTCAAACAGGTCAGGATCCTGCAGGCAGGAGCTGGTGCATAGGCCATGGAGGGGTGCTGCTTACTGGCTTGATTCCCCTGGCTCGCTCAGCCTGCTTTATTTTAGAACCCAGGACCACCAGCCCAGGGTGGCACCACCCACCATAGGCTGGGCCCTCTCCCGTTGATCACTAATTGAGAAAATGCACCACAGCTGGATCTTATGGCGGCATTTCCTCAGCTGAGGCTCCTTCCTCTGATGACTCTAGCTTGTGTCAAGTGGACATACACAACCAGCCAGTATAACGGGCCAGGAAAAAAAGAAGCTAGTCAGTGGACCAGGGATGCAGAGCAGGGAAGAGGAGCCTGAGGGCATGAAAACCCCCAGAGTGTGATAATCCCAGCTTTGAGGATCCCTGCCCCCTCCAGAGCAACTCCAGAGAATGGCATGAAAGCAGAAGCCAGCTGGAACTGATACCTTTGAGCCTGGACCCAGTAATTATCCTGAGGACCTAATTCAGAAAGAAGATGGCCAATGCAGCAGCTGTCAACGGCAAAAAAAAAAAAAAACCCTGACCACAGCACTGAGCAGTGAGAAGCAATTAGTCCAGCCATGGATGTGGGGTAAGCAAGAAACAGCCCTCAGCTTCAGAATGAACACAGGGGCCTGGGGCTGAATGGCTGAACAGCCAAACTATGTTTAGGACAGAATCTTCCTGACAGAAAACCATGCACCTCCTTGCAACTTCGGAGAAAAGGCCAGGGTGTCTTCAAAGACCTGGGTGTGGGAGGTGAAAGCTTTATTTTCTGGGTTGCCGCTCTGCATTTCTGACTTTTCCTCCAACAACGGGCTTGTATCATTTTTACAAAGAGAAAATTAGAAAGGTGCTTTCAGTTTGGGCGGGGAGGAGGGGAGGAGAAAGGAAGAAAGAAAGACAAGAAAAGAGAGATGGGGGTTGGGGGTGGGCAGCAGCTCTCCGTGGGCTGCAGCCAGGACTCTCTTGGTTGCCACCAGGAGGAGGCAGCCTGCCGGCGCGGAGACTTCACACCGCTCTGGGGGGAAGCCAGCCAGCCAATTACTCTAAAAGGCAGCAGATGTAGTTTCCTCTCCCTCCAGCCACTTATTACTCTGCAGAGGTAATAACACATCGGAGCATTTAGGGCACATTTGAGTATGACAAAGAGCAGGGAATGATGGATTCCAAGCCATTTGTCAAAGTAGGAGTTGGCATGAAAGGTAGCCCCTGGCTGCCTACAATTACAGCTACCCGGGGCGCCCTCTTTTCAGAATCCAGCGCCCCATCACAGCCCTTTGATATGAGCTCCAGGGCCCACGGTCGTCAGAATACTAACCAGCCACCGCACTGTACTTCACAGTTGGCAGCGTCAGACTGAAAGGTGCACCCCACCTTAGAGTTTGCAGAATCAGGCTGGCATGTGCGCCCTTTTACAGTGTGCAGCGTCAGATTGGCAGTGTCACATTTACAGTGTGAAGTGACAGACAGACAGGAGCTGCTGCTGCTGCTGCTCCTGGGTCCTCGGTTTCTTCATACACACTTAGGGAACTAAGTCGCTGTCCTAGACTGGCCACTGGGCAGTGTGCTACCACCCAAGGGACAGGCAAACCCATGCACCTCTATTACCTCTGGCTCCACTTCCAGACTCAGTTGCTGTTTGTATGAAGTTTTTACTGAAATATACCCTACAGCATGGGTTACATATGTAATACATTATATATGTACATATAATATAATATATATTATAACCTACAGCACATGTATTTGAAGGGTCAGCTAGGTAAATTCTCCTGACGTCATGACCATTCTCAGACCAGCAGCACCCACACTAGAAAACAGAAGTTTCCAGCTGTCCGAAAACCCACCGGTGTCCCTTTCCACTAAGCTCTGGGTTCCAACCACGAGGAAACATGATTAAGAGTCACCACACTGGAAATCATTGCTGTGCATACCAACTTTCAAGTTTTAAACACATTGTCCCCAGGTGAGGGCATTCCCTGAACACAGAAGAAAGGTGGTGAGCCCCACGTGCCTGACACCATGGACACCGAGATGGGCCACAGGAAGCAGCTGCTAGGGATCTGCCCACCTGCTGGGCCACCCCCATCTGGGACTCACATTCAGTAATTAGGACTCCCCCCCCCCATCAAATTATATGTCAAGTATCCGTAATCCAGAAATCTGAGCTGCTCCAAAATCTGAATTCTTTGTGTATCAGCATGAAGCCACAAGTGGAAAAGCCCCACCGTGGAACACACACACATTAGTAATATTGGTTAGCATCGTTCCCAGGCTGCAGACTGAAGTTATATACGACATATCCGTGAGTCTTGTGTCGATCCCACTATGGAAGTTAGAGATTTCAAAATCTGAAAACAATTTGAAGTCGGAAACACTTCTTGGTCCCAAGTATTTTGGATGAGAGACGCTCAACCTGGGTCACAATCAGGGAACACACTGTGACAGTGACGAGAGACCGGAGTAGTGTGGCTTCAATCAAAGAATACAAAGAATTTCAAGGAAGCCACTGGAAGCTAAGAAGAGAGCAGGAAAAGGATGAGTCCTTCGGGATTCCAGACACACCACAGCTCTGCCTCACCTTTAGAAATATTTTACACGGCTGGGCGGTGGTGGCACACACCTTTAATCCCAGCACTTGGGAGGCAGAGGCAGGCGGATCTCTGTGTGGGGGGCCGTTCTCGGGTTCCTCGCGGCTTTACCCAGCAGATCCACTTAGAGGATGATTAGGACCACGGGCCTGAGTGCAGGTGTCTGAGATGGTCTGCACTTGGCTGTGCTGGGGGAGGAGGTCATTTGCTCCACCCCCTTGGCGTCTCTATAAAAACCCTGGGGCAGAGACAGTTGGGGCCCCGTTGGAAAAGGTTCCAGGCCCTCTCGAGGCTATCCTTTATTTTCTATCTGTTTATCTCCGCGATATTCTCCGCAATAAATCCTTCTATCTAATATTTCCTGCTGCTCACACTCAAGAAAACTCTGGGAAGTTGTGGGGGTGGTGGGTAAACGCCCCACATCTCTGTGAGTTCGAGGCCAGCTTGGTCTACAGAGCGAGATCCAGGAAAGGCACAAAGCTACACAGAGAAACCTTGTCTTAAAAAAAAAACCCCAAAAACAAACAAAAAATTTACACACACACACACACACTCGTGTACCCATGTGCCCACAGAGGAGGACACCAGATTCCCTGGAGCTGGAGTTACAGGTGGTGGTGAACTCCCTGGCTTTAGGTGCTGGGCACTGAACCGGGGGTCCTCTGTAAGAGCAATGAGTACTCTTAAAGACTTAGGCATCTCTCCTGCACTTACAGCCCTCTTGCTTTCCTGACTGTGAGAGAGCACGCTTCTATTGTTTCATGGCATTCCAATTTGCAACGTTTTACTAGGGCAGTCCTAGGAAACTGACACATGTGCAAAGGCCGAGAGAGCCTTTGGAGGCATGCCGGCCCAGGGCTCACACACCTTCTCCAGGGAGAGCCTTTGGAGGCATGCCAGTCCAGGGCTCACACACCTTCCCGAGAGAGAGCCCTTGGAGGCATGCCGGCCCAGGGCTCACACGCCTTTTGGAGAAGTGCAATATTCTCTACAGGCCACCTGTGCTAAGTTAACGATGTTGCAGTGGGAAGAAATCGAAGATGGCCCCAAATTCCCACCCTGGTGTACCTCGCCTCTCCGTATTATCCCCTCTCCTCGACTGTTGGCAGGACCTGTCAATATGATGGATGTCACTCCTGTGATTAGGTTATGTTCTCTGGCAAAGATGAAGGGACTTTTGCAAACTGAATTAAGGCCCTTCATCAGTTGACTGAGCTAATCAAGAGGGAGATTGTCTTCCACAAACCTAACCTGATAAGGTGAACTTGGAAAGAAAGTCTAGACCAAGGCTCTCGTTTTAAAGAAGCAAGCTGCCATGAATTCAGCAGCTGCAAAAAAAAAAAAAAAAAAAAAAAAAAAAAAATTATGCCACCAGCCAAATGAGCTTGGAAGGAGAACAGGAGAACCTTGGTCTCAGACAGAACCTGGCCCCAGCCCTGAACTGGTGGGGCCATAATGGAAGGACCTAAATAAAAATAAACCGTCTGAACACCTGATTCTTGCAAAATCAAATAACAGATGTGTGTTTTAACAATATTAAAGAAGAGACCACAAACTTGCAGGTGTGAAAGGTAGGGAGGAGGGGGGGGTGGGAGAGAGGGACATACAGGGTTCACACATGAAGTTATCCAAAATAAAATTATAAAAGTAGGTAAGTAAATCAATGTGCGTTTTACATTTTAAAGGTGGCTTAATGTTTGGGTGGCAGATGTGTATTATGTCCCTTAAGCACTGAAACAGAATGAAAAGCAGCTAAAGTAAGACAACAGAGGGCATTAAAGAAAATCACAAGTACCTAATTCATTCAGAAGATGCTAGAAAAACAAGATCAAAGGAACAAATAACTATGAAACAAATAAAAATAGATTGAAGGAGGTTGGAGAGATGGCTCAGAGGTTAAAACCATGTACTACGCCAGGCGGTGGTGGCACGCGCCTTTAATGCCAGCACTTGGGAGGCAGAGGCAGGCAGATCTTTGTGAGTTCAAGGCCAGCCTGGGCTACAGAGTAAGATCCAGGACAGGCTCCAAAACTACACAGAGAAACCCTGTCTCGAAAAACCAAAACAAAAATAAAACATGTACTGCTCTTGTAGAGGGTCTCAGTTTGATTCCTAGCACCTATACTGGGTGTCTCATAGTCAGCTATAACCACAGGAAATCTGATGCCCTCTTTTGGCACTACAGGTACACACACACACACACACACACACACACACACACACACACACGCTGAAGTGAATTTAGCATACAACTGAGTCATTTGATCCATAGGCATTTATCTGAGAAAAACAAAACCCTGTGTGCACACAAAGACTGTCTGTCACAGCTTTATTTATTATCTCCCCAACCCAAATCTTCATCAGTAGGCACAGTGGCTACAAAGATTAGTTTCTTACTGCTGTGGAATTAATGAACACAAATTTAATGTTTTGGAGACAAAGCAAATCCATTGTTTCTTAACCTCCTATAGGCTGGGATTCTGGAGCATCCGCGTTGGATCCTCTGCTCATGTACCCAGCAGGCTGATATTAGGAGACCCGTTGTGGTACTTAGTACTTTTGAAACTTAGTCCCCAATGTAACATGCATTGGTGTTTGGCCTGCATTCATGTCTGTGGGAGGGTACTGGATCACCTGCAACTGGAGTTACAGACAGTTGTGAGCTGCCACGGGGTGCTGGGAATTGAACCAGGTCCTCTGGAAGAGCAGCCAGTGCTCTTCACTGCTGAGTCATCTCTCCAACCCCAGAATTTGAGAACTTTAAAATATGTTTCCACCTATAATTTTTATGAAATTCAAATACATATCAATTATTTCTAATGAAAACAACTTTGGAACGGAGAGGTGCTGTATGTACAAAAAGACCACATTTGACTTTTTCAGTGTCTGGTTTTATGTTGGGTGATAACTTCTTAAATATATACCAGTTTAAATAAAATATATTATTAATATTCTTTTCAAAGTATTTATTTAAGCCTCAGTGTGGTGGCACACACCTTTAATCCCAGCACTCAGGAGGCAGAGGCAGGTGGATCTCAGAGTTCAAGGCCAGCCTGGTCTACAGAGCAAGTTCCAGAACAGCTAGAGCTATACAGAAAAACCCTGCCTCAAAAAACCAAAATAAAATAAAATAAAATATTTTTGTGTATTTGTGTATGGTGTGTATATACATGTTCACATGTGTGTGGGTGCGTGTGTGCGCATGCATCGGAAGTCAGGAGTTGGTGCCTGGGGTCTTCCTCAACCCTTTTATACACTGAAGCAGGGTCTCTAACTTGAACCCAGGACTCCCCTATAAGCTAGTCCAGGTACCCAGCCTGCTCCAAGGTTCCCTTGTCTGCCTCTTTAGCAGGCTTCCATGCCCACCACCATTTCTGTGGGTCCTGAGGATCAGAACTCAGGGTGTCACGCTTGCTTGACAAGAGCCTTACTCACTGAGTCATTTCCCCAGACCTCAGGTTTCCCTTTTTATTCAGCTACTAGAAAAGTTCAAGTCACCCATGGGCTCCACATGCTACTTCTACTACTATTAGCTCTGTAGGTCTAACTACTGTCGAGGGGGGTGCATCGCACAGGGAACAGACAGATGAGTTACATGACGTTCCAAGAATACAAACAACCAGATCCAGACGCACGGGATTCTCTCCAAATGCCCTATTTCTCTTAACACATCGGTGGACAAAAAGGAATAAGAGACTTAAGAGTTATAAAAAAGCAAAGACCACACGTGGAATCTGAATCATTCCCAATGTGAATAAATCAACTGCAAAAAGGCATGAGGGGGCTGGCGAGACCGCTCAGTGGGCAGAGTACCTGCTATGCGAGTGTGAGCAGATTCTGAATCCCCAGAGCCCACGTGAAAGAGCGGGGCACGGTGGCACGCGGGCACACAGGCACGGTGGCACGCGGGCGCACATCTGTGAGCCCAGCGCTTCTACCAAGAGATGGGAAGTGGAGACAGGAGAATCCCTGGGAGCTTGAGAGGCAGCTAGAGGGGCACTTAGCAGTGATTGATACAAAGAGACTCCCTCTCAAACGAGACGCAAGGCAAGGCAAACACTTGAGGTTGTCCTCTGACCTCTGCATGCATGCCATGGTATGTGTGTGCCTATGTTCACACACAGGAATCTACTCACACATACAACATACACACATACACACCCCAGAAAGATTTCAAAATTCATTTTGAAGTAACTGGGGCATGACTGCCATGGTTTTTGAGTGTGGTTCCCACCCCTCCCCCCGACAAGGGTCATGTTTCAGAAACAAATCCCTAAGGCCATAGGCGGTTGGTATTTGAAAGTGGGGCTTTTGAGAGGTCATTAGGGTTAGATGAGATTGTTAAGGCTGGGCCCCTAGGGTGGTGTTAGCGTCTCTAAAGGGAGAGGAGGACAGACCGAAGTTGACACAGTTGCTCTGCCTCCCCGTGAGAAACCCTCTGCCACTCTGTGAGGGAAGACCCTCACAGGACACTAGCCAGTGCCAACCCATGCTTTGGATTTCCCAGCCTCCAGAGCCATGAGCCAAATAAACTTTTAGTCATTATGTGCTATACTATCTGATCTTAGGTATTTCATTACAGAACTACAATATTATTAAATTATTGCCAATATGAATAAATTATTACCACTTTCAAGAAATACATCAAGAATACTAGGGTTATGAAAATGCAGTTGCTGTGTAGCCAAAGATATATATTGGAGGCTTAAGAGGACTTGAGATGGAACCGTAGATTCTCTTTAAGAAGCTAAGTGGAGGCCAGGTGGTGGTGGTGGAGCACACCTTTGATCCCAGCACTGGGGAGGCAAAGGCAGGCAGATCTCTGTGAGTTCCAGGCCAGCCTGGGCTGCTAAAGAGAAGAACAACTCGGAGGAAGTAAGTGGAGGGAATACAGAGATGGCTGAGTCAGGAAAGTGCTGGTCATGGAGACCTGAGTTCAGATCCCCAGCATCCACATAAGACTCCACCAGAAGCCATGATGTGTGCCTGTAACCCCAGAACTTGGGGAGCAGAGACAGGGTCACTGGGGTTCAATGGCCAGTCAGTGTGGCTGAGCTGGTGAGCTCCAGGTTCAGCAAGAGATGCTGTCTCAAGGTGGAGAGTGATGAAGATATCCACCTCAAACCCTGGCCGCTTCGTGCATATGCACACATATGCACAAGCATACACACACACACACACACACACACACACACACACACACACGAAAGCAAGCTGGGAGCTGATATCTGTGGGAGCTGGGGGATGGGAACAGTGTGACTTACGTTCAGTCTATTCTCTCCATGTTTTTGAAATTTTCTGTAAGAAAAGGTTAGCCTTGAACTCACAGAGTTTTATTAAAAAAAAAGAAAGAAAGAAAAGGTTAGGGGAAAATAAGGCGGGTCTGTGACTTTCTTCCTGGAAGTCTTGGCAGCCCTTGATGCTGTGTGACCTTGGCTTTGGCAGGCAAACCTGCTGGCTCCTGGTCCCTGTCAGAGCCGGGGAAAAGACGGTAGCAGGAGGGGACAGTAGGCTCCCCGTTGCTCTCGCTCCTCATTAAGGTGAGTGGCAGTCCTGCTGATCACGTTCATTATGTGAAATGTGCCTCTGTCAACGACTCCGCACATGAAATTGGTTACGGCACAATAACCTAATTTGTTCCTCCTTCTTAGACTTGCTGTTTGCAAAACAGAAGTACATTTTCCCCGCAAACGTTGCCGAACAGCAACCCAAGGCACTTGGCGCCCCTTCCATCACCCTGAGTGCTATACAATTTGGCTGCGCTCATTCCCAAACATCTGTTTGCAAACCACAGGCCACTGGGGACCTGCAATTCTTGTCCCCAGAGCAGCTGTCACACACTCTGTCATCTCCGCCTCTTTAAGCCTTTCCCGCAATCTGCCTTGCACAAGCTCACAAGACCTCTATGTGTACCATTTTTTATCCTTAAGGGGCTTGTCAGAGCAGACCCACTGCCAGAAGCCCTGAGCTGGAGAAAGCCCTGGTGTGGTCTGGACACGGCCACTTCCCAAATGACTGGTGGTGGGTGCTGCCGCCAGACACTGGGGTGCTGGGAAGTTAAACCATTTGATGGCAATTTGTCACCAGCAGAGAGCAAATCCCTCTGGGGATCGACAGAGCATGACTGACCTCTGAGGACTCAGAGCCAGCCCACGGTCCCCAACCCGTAAGCAGAGTGGTCAGGGCCTGGGGACCGAGACTCGCCTTTCCAGGTGTGTCCTTAGTCTGTTGTGGCTCAGAGCCCCAGGCCCCACCTCTGGCTTCTCTACCAGCCCCTTTGGTGCACGGAGCTTGCTGGGGTTTGGCAGGGAACCCTGGGATGTCTGGTTAAGGGAGGGTACATATAATGAGCCCCCAAATACGGTGGGGTGGTGGGAAAGGGCATCCAGTGTTCTACAGCGCAGTGGGGTCACTCAGTCTACACGAATTAATTCAGCATGCCTCAGTGGCCAGGGAGGAAGGATTGGAAGGATCCCAGGACAAAGAAACGATCACACTAAAGAGATGGGAAGGAGAACCCCGGGCCTGATCATTGCACACGGTGTCTGTGCATGGTGGTAGAGTGTTGCATCCCATTAATAAACACCACCAAGTCAGCCTACAAATAAATCTTTTAAAATCAAAAAGGGAAGACAGCCCAGAGCCCCCTGCACATTTGATATACCACCTCACCCCAGCCATTCAGGATGGAGACAATAGAGCAGCCCAGGGCTCAATGCAGTGGGTCCTGAGACCAGGGTCTTCCATGCCAGGATCTAACCATCACTCCTTCCTCCCTCAAACATATTTGGTTTGACTTGTGTTTGATTTTTGAGGACAGCTGGGGCATCGTTGTCCCGTATCAGCTCCCCTTAAGTTGATCTCCACAGCAACACACACACACACACACACACACACACACACACACACACACACACCCCACACACACACGGGAACACCTTGGGTCCATGCCCAAAGCCTACTGCAAAGAGGCCCAGTGACCATGTGGCTTCATTAGTCAATGGTGTCCAAAGTGAGAACAGTCCATGGAGAGCATGGGAAGAGGGTATAGGGACTCATCTCAATATTTTATTATAGACTGAAAGTCCAAAGTGTGGACTGCTCCAAAATCCAAAGCTTTTTGAGTAAGTGGAAAATTCTACACCTGATGTCATGTGATAGGTGCAGCCAAAATGAAGGTACACTAAAAATACTGTATAAAATGACTTTCAGGCCATGTGTGCGAGCTGTATGAGAATTTCCTGTTTAAATTGGGATCCTATTCTCAACATGTCTCGTTATGTATACATAAATACCCCTGCCCCTAAAGAAAAACCCTTAAACATATAAACTGGTTTCGGGCATCTTGGATAAGGGACGGTCAACTCAAGCTCGTTGAAAGGATCATGTTAATATTCTCCACGAATGTGTAGCATATGTCATGAATCACAGTAGCAAATTAGAAACCTCGGGGATTCTGGCCATTCAAGCAGTGGTCGTCATTAGTCATCGTCTTAGTTAGTGTTTTTATTACCGCGATGAAACACCATGGCCAGAAAGCAAGTTAGGGAGGAAAGGGTTTATTCAACTTCCACTTCCACATTGCTTTTCCTCACCAGAGGAAGTCAGAACAGGAACTCAAGCAGGGCAGGGACCTGGAGGCAGAAGCTGATGCAGAGGTCATGGAGGCTTGCGGCCGACTGGCTTGCTCAGCCTGCTTTCTTATAGAACACCAGCCCACCAGCCCAGGGATGGCTCCCCCCACAATGGGCTGGGCCCTCTCCCACATCAATCATTAATTAAGAAAATGCCTTACAGCTGGATCTTATGGAGGCATTTTCTCAAGTTTCCCTTTCTCAGATAACTCTAGTTTGTGTGTCAAGTTGACATAAGACTAGCCAACACAGTTATCTATGCCCTGACCCCAGATCTAAAATATATGACATTAAAGTTTTTATTTTTAAATTAACTTAGTTAATTAGTTGTGTGTGTGTGTGGTATATTCCTGTGTATTCACATGTGTGCACGTGTAGAGGCCAGAAGCAGATATTGACTGTCTTCCTCTATTGTTCTTTGCCCTGTTCCCTTGGAACAGGGTTTTTCAGTGAACCCGAAACCGTCTGGCTAATGAGCTCCCTGAGATACACCTGTCTCCACTCTGAAATACTATAGTTCCAGGCATGCCAGCCACACCTGACTGTGTTGGGGACTCAGTGCTGGGGACTTAACCCTAGGACTTCAGCTTATGCAGCAAACAAGCACTGTCACCCACTGAACCGTCTTCCCAGCCCCTATTAAAGCACCTCTTATGAATAAAAATTGTATATGTTTATGGCAGATGACATGCTATTTGATAGAGATATGATGAGATCAAGCTGGTAGTGTATTTTGTTATATGGGACTTTAAAAATTCACTTATCAAACATTTTCTCTCAGGAGAAGGCATCCCTAAACACTACATTGTATAGCTGGTTTTTACATCTTACAAAAATGGTGTCATCCTCTATATTACAGTACTTTTTAATCTAACACAATGCATGTACAATCACATGGCTTCCAGTTGTTGCTAGGGAAAGCCAGGTGTCTCCCATGGACAGACGCCATGGGGGCAGGACTACTGCTTTGCAAGTGCATACAGCAAGGACCAATTACACCAAGTGATTTCACAAACTGGTTATAGAAATCCACACCCCTACCCAAAGACCCTAAGGGTCTCTGTCCCCCACATCCTCGCTGGTATTCGAATTGCCAGATGTACTGATTTTTACTGACAGAATGAAGGTGTGATGGAATTTCTTTCTTAAATATTTGGTAGAATTCACTGTAGAAGGCACCTGGGCCTGACATTTTCTGTATAGGAAGAATTTAAATGATAAATTCAATTTCTTTAATTAAAATAGTGTTGTGCAGGTTTTCTCTTTCTTATGTTATTTTTGATAAACTGCAACTTTCAAAATATTTGTCTCTTCTACATAAAGGATCAAAGTCTTGGTATACTTCTAAAAAGCCATTGTTATCCTTTTCTCGTGTGTGGTGTGTGTGTGTGTGTGTGTGTGTGTGTGTGTGTGTGTGTGTGTGATTTGCAATGATATCTCCCATTTTCATTCTTGATAATTGGTGACCTGTTTCTCTCTCTCTCTCTCTCTCTCTCTCTCTCTCTCTCTCTCTCTCTCTCTCATTCTCCTTGGTCAGTCTTGCTAGGAGTTGACCAACTTTATTAACCTTTCCCAAAGAGAATTTCTCTACCATTTGTGTCCCCCTTTATACATGTCTAGACTCATAGGATAATGCTCACAAGGCCCTGGTACCCTGCATAGTGCATAGTAGGTACTCAAAAAGCACTCTACTGCAAAGCAACATTTAACTATAAACACTCCCAAGTATCGCTTAGGTTTCCTAAGACCCAGCATCAACACCAAACATACAGCCAGATGCTGTTGGCTGGAGGCTGACACTGATGGAGCTCTCTCCAAATCTATAATGGAAGGACAAGGTCACTCTCTCTGTGGCCAGCCCAACACCGATATCCTGTCAACTCTCTGGAACCACGTGCCTTTCCTAGAGTCTCAACCTAACTGTGATGTAAGGAGGAGTTCACCTTAAACACTTGGGAGTACTCGTGCTTGGAAATGCACACCCTTGTGAATTACTAACAACTGCTGGGTGCAGGGGAGTGCTGATCCTGAGACAGCAGAAGAGAGACTGTGACAGAGTCAGGGGTGCCCGTCAGAGCAGTGCTGGCTTCAGCTGGTGGACACAGAGTGGACAGGAAGGTGTCTGAGAAGCCTTAGCATAGTTACTTCCTTTGTTCTTACATCCTTCCCCAATTCTTTTGGGGAATTTACATACCCTCCCTGCTGTTTGGCATTCTAAATCCTAAATAGAAGCCCCATTTACATGGTTACCATGCTGACAATCTTTCATCAGATTTCTACACCCCAGAACACCTGATGCCCTGTGCAATAGCCCACACATGCACCGACATATACACAGATGCACCAACATATACCAAGTGCAGCTGGAGCTAATGCTCCCAAGGTGAGGGATAAAAAGGATGATGAAGACCTCTGTCCCCATCCTCCTTCTCTTCCTTGTAAAGGCCCCTTGGGACTAGAGGGGTCTGGGCAGAGCTCTGAGGAGGCAGCTTTACATTATCTTTAGGAACGACTTTGAGTAAGCCTGATTCCTTTGTGCTAACGCATGCCTCTTGAATGTTGGCTTGCAGGTGGCGGACTTATTCCAGCAACACTCTCAACTGGTTCAGTAAAAACACTGAGCAGTGAGACACAGCAACTATTCCCCACCGTTTTAAAAACTGGTAAATTTAGACAGAGTACACCATTCTTTATGATGTTTTCCCAAGTAGCAAGGTTGGTGACATCTCCAAGTCCCCATAACAACATCTTATCGAGTTTAAGAAAGGAATTCAAGTACTTTACAATCAGCCGATCAACCCTTCAAGAATCAGGGGCAGAGAGAAAACAAAACCAAGAAACACTAGTCACGAGCTCTTCTTAAAGATCCTGTCAGAAACTAAGCAAGGGACGACAGGAGACTTTCTAGCAAAAATAGACACTAGCAACCTGAAATCCACCACCGCAGTGGCCTATCTCTCTAGCAGCCAGCCAGCATCCCTCGCTTGTGAGCCATGCCCTGGAGAGTAGATGGGAGCTTTCACTTTGCTCAAACTGGTGAACTACACCAAAGGAGACGGAAAATCGTGTCCATGATGATGTCAGCGCTTTGCCGAGCTACGTTTTGCTCAGTTACGATGCTGCCCTGTAGTCTTTCCTCACTAGCTTAGTGGAGTAAGCAGTCATGGGAAAGACTCCCACATGACAAGGAACTGGAGGGGGTCCCTGGGAACTGTGGGTGACCACTGAAAGTTGAAGGTGTCGTCCAAAGTCTGTGCGTTGATGTCAACCCCCAATGCAGCAGTGTTAAAAGGAAGGGGCTAAGGAGAGGTGATAGGTCACAGGGGCTCCATTTCAGCCAGCACCAGCTCTGAGCCAGCCCCGAGTGATAACGGGCGTGTGCCTTTAATCCACTCGCTGTTACACTAGCAATCACCAGTGTAACACAGCAGTCGCTAACCAATACAACCATATTAAAGCAGAATGCACCCTGCTTATGTGGAGTTGGTTTCAGGAATGCAGGGATGGCTGAGGACTTTATTTATTTACCTCACCTTCATCCCAGACCAGACATTAGGGCATCCCCTAATATGGCTCACTGTCCCAACTGTGCCAAGGAGAAGGTACATATGCTTCAATAAAAACAGAACGTTTCCAATAGAATTGGAATGAACAAATGATACTCCGTGACACAGTGTCAGTGTGTCCCCCAACGACCATGTGTCAGAAACTTTACCCTCCATTATACTACAGTGTATAGAGGTAGGAACCAGGGGCTGAGCATGGTGGCACATCTCTTTAATCCCAGCATGTGGGAGGCAGAGGCAGGTGAATCTCTTTGAGTTTGAGGCCAACCTGGTCTACATATTGGGTTCCAGGTCAGCCAGGGGTACAAAGTGAGACCCTAATTTTAAACAAAAATGAGGTAGGAGATCCAATAAAAAGCCATGGGTGTTCAGCTCTTACACACGAGTTGTCATTTTTCTAGGATGGGTTAGTGGGTCATTGGAAAAGTCAGTTTAGCTCTCTCTCTCCCTCTCCCCTCTCCCCTTCCCTCTCATCTTTCCTCCTTCTGCTATGGGATGACCAGGCACAATGGCCCTCAAAGATGTAGTCTCTTAATTGAGGACGTCCCAGCCTTCAGACCATGAACCAAAAAGCAGCCACTGTTTACCGATCACTCAGTGTTTGGTATTCTGTTACAGAAGCAGAAAAGGGACTACGACATTCCCTTCCCATCTCCATCCCTGCCTGCTCCAAAGTCTGCATCTTTGCTAGCTCTGGAACAAGGTAAAGATGCCCACTGCATCCAATATGTAATGCTGAATCAGAGTGATTGATTTATTTCTTGTTTATGTGTCTGTATGCGCATATGCCACACGAGTGCAGGTGTTCACAGATGTCAGATGAGGGCATTGGATCCCGTGGAACTAGAATTACAGGTGGTTGTGAGCCACCTGCTGTGGCTGCTGGGAACTGAACTAGGGTCCTCTGGAAGAATGGAGGTGCTCTTAACCGCTGAGCCATCTCTCCAGCTCCAATCAGCTAACTTAATTGGATGCAAGTAATAAATTCCTAAAAGTTAGTAAAGAAAAGTGATACTGTTGAGTTTGTAGATGACAGAATACCCAAGCTATCTACAAAACGATCACAAAACAAATAAATCGAATATGGTAGAAAAACACAACATGTGCGGGGATAATAACCATTTAGGAGACACAACAGAAGGAAGAGACATTTACAACGACAACAAGCCGGGTCAAGTTCTCCTGAGTAAAAAAATCTGAAAACCTTGTACAAGGGCAGCTTCACCTGTGGAAGTGACCTTGAAACAGAAAAGCATCTGTGATGCCTATGGCTGCATAAAGATGTCCATTCCAGAAGCTGAGATAGAAATTCAGCTGAGAAGAAAATGAAGCTGGTGAAGTGTTTACCTCCCAAGCACAAGGACTCAAGTGTGATCCTTGGAAATAACGTTGTTTTTTAAACTAAGCATGATGGCTTGTGCTTTTAATCCCAGTACTAGGGAGGCGGGGACAGGGCAGATCCTTGGGGGCTCTATGGCCAGATAGCCCAGCTTAGTTGGCAAGCTCCAGGCCTGTCTCAAGAACAAGGAGATGTTCCTGAGGAATAACACCTGAGGCTTCCACATTCCCACACATATGCACCTGCACACAGGAACATGTACACATGTGTGAACACACAAATATGATCCAAATCCAAATATCATCAACACCATGGAATAGCTAGAAATCCTTTGGAATAAAAAGTGACAGCAATCAGCCCAGAAGACACAGAAACATAGTGAGGGAGACTTTTGTTTAACTGCTCTCCCTGTGAGATTGTACCATGCTCCCGCGTACAATTTTTCTTCCCTTTAAATGAAGATAAATAAAACAAATACTTTAATTAGTTAATTAATTAAGATACAACAGGCTCGCACATGCCTGTAACTCTAGTTTCCAGGGATCCAACACCCGCTTTTGGCCTCCATGTACGCACATCCACAAACAGACACATGCACACAGCACACACATATAAAACAAATCTTTTAAAAAGACTGAGAGGGAAAAGGGGAAATCAAAAGCCTGGAATAAAAATCAAAGGTCCACCCACAGAACACAAACTGAGGAAACTAGGGGACCGCCACACAGTGGAGTGGGGTGTAGTAGTAAAAAACAACCGGGAAGGTCTCCACAGACTGGCAAGAGCTGACTTTTAGAAGGAATTTTTATCACAATACAAAGGAGATGTAACATATGCTAATATAATCTATAAATGGCTTGTTTTGGTAAAAAAAAGAAACATAGACAGGTAATCTAGGGACTGTTTAAAATGGTTACCTCTGATGAGGAACAGGGACAAAGACACTATACCTCTAAATAACTTATAAATATAGCATTTGTATACCTTTGAGCCATAAAAAATTGTACAGTTTCAAAAATAAAATTGTATCATGAAGACCAAGATTGCGCAAAAACAGGCTGAACGCAACCAGAAACTCACAAAACCAA
The DNA here is from genome assembly GCA_902168405.1 of Peromyscus aztecus. NCBI lineage: Eukaryota > Metazoa > Chordata > Mammalia > Rodentia > Cricetidae > Peromyscus > Peromyscus aztecus. The sequence continues at coordinate 1,934 of CABHPQ010164713.1, read as the reverse complement.
CTCCCTATCAGACTGAAAACAATGCTCAGAGCTCCGGGTGTACACCCAAGGGCATCTGAAACTACTTAGTAGTAGTTTTGGGTTAGTAGTGCTTTACACATTTAATTCTGAAACAATCTCTGTGTGTGTTCTAGGATTTAGCAAATGATCAAATATAGTGATGATTTGGGAATCAGGTTCTCACTGTGAGAAATGAGACAGAAATATTAATTTCTAGTTTGTTTTTAAAGATGCTTTGGTTGGGGCCACCTGACAACGTCTAGACTCAGTGACCCCACGGTGGCCATGGGCACACCTAACCTAGACGGTGGCTTCTAGGCCCCTCAATTCCCACTTAAAGGAGCAAGGGGCTCTTTGGGAAACGGCTGACTCTAGGTTTGGTCTAAGTGCAAATGTGAGTGCTGGACCAGAACTCTAAGACACCTAAGGACAAATGAGAAGGTCCCAGAGGCTAGGCCTCGCCCAAACACCCAGCATCTCATTGGACCTCTGCAACCCCGCCCACAGTCGTGCGCCCCCTACTGGACAGGAGCGGGGCAGCACTTGAACGAAAAAACGAGGTTCCCTTTCCACCTGAGCTCCTCAACTCTCTATGAGACTCCTGCCCTCTTCCCGGCTCTGGTTTTCCCAGGACAACGGCCTTTGAGTGGCTCTACCACCAGGGGTGGATAGCACAACCCGAGCCTCTCACACATCTCAACCCCTCTGTTCCCCTAGTCCAGTCTGCGTTCTCTCTGCCTGGCTACTCCAGCCCTGCTTTCTCTCTACACCCCGGCACACCTCTTCAACCACCATGAAGCGTTTCCTTCACTATTCAAACTCCAACCATCGGGAGGCTGCCCACTGCACCCAGAACATCCAAGCCCTCGTTCCTCTCTCTGACTTACCTGGTCCCAAGCCCTTGCCATCCCTCGCCCGTACTTGCCCGAGGGATGTTGCACCTGTTCAATGGGCTCCACTCTTCATTTACAGCACAGCCAGGGACAGACACCTTCCCTGGCCGGGCCCAGGCTCTACCTCCCTACCGTCTCTCTCCAGCCCATTACCCCGTGTGATTGTCTTCCTAGAAACGATCTTCTGAGCCGGCCTCAGGCTTTCCCTTGGTAGCTAACTATGCCGTGGTATGTCCTTCTCACACCAGCGTGGGGGCAGGGCTCAGGGCAGGAGCTGGCAGCACACAGTAGGTGTCAGGGAACATAACATCCTCGGGGCACCCGGCAAGGTGGCTGGAGTCCTGGAATAGGAGCCTGGAACCTCACCTCTGTCACTTCATGGCCCGAGGCAGAGCACATGAGTCTGTTTTCTTGACTCTGAAGTGGAACCAAGGCTCTGTCCATCAGGTGGGTCTTCCCAGGACCCTTCTTGGACTCTCTTACCTGTCCTACAGCCGCAAGAGGCAGTCAGTTGGGGTGCAGGGGACCTCACCACCTCACCACCTAACCTGCTGGGTAGACAGCAGGGTGGAAAGCACCCACTTCTCTCCCGGGCTTCTCTGTCTCCATCCTTGAGCCTGCCCCCTGCCATTGCCTGAGGGACACACCCGGAGCCCCAGCAGATGCCACTACCCTGCAGCCCCTCCAATGGGCACACTGGTCCTCTGATTCCCACAAGGCCAAGGACCTTCGCATCCTTCACACGCACATCGTAGGTCAACCTTGCTGTGCCCGTTTCATAGCTAGGGAAACTGAGGCCCATGTGGGTGGAGATTCTGGGCCCAGGCTGGCATTTTCCGCCACTAGCAGGTGCAGGGAGGTGGCCTCCCATCAGCGGCTGGGGGGGCGTGCCCTTCGCTGGGCCCCCGGGCCTCCAGCCGATGCTGGGCATCTCCACCCCGGGACCTCACGCCCGTCCCGCGCCCTCAGGAGGTGTGTGTGGGGGGGTCCCGCGTCGCTCGGCCCCCCGCCGTCCACCTCCCCGCCACGCGCGCCGCGGCT